>JAEQBH010003303.1:0-171493 GCA_016808115.1 Tetrastigma voinierianum
TAATAACAAAAATATCCCATCCAATGGGAACGACCTAGTCACCATCCAATCGGTAGAATATCTACTTTAAATAAGGCCACCCTCTATCGGTGAAAGGTACGCTAATATCGATATCGCATCCTCATACGCGACATTCGCCTCTAAGGGGCTTCTCTTTCTCTCGTGAAGAAATCGGGATTGACATCGAGCGCCACCCGTGAAGCCCTCACGACTTCCTTCTTTCTTGTTTTGCAAAGAGAAGTGCCACCTTCAAAGCTCGTACCAAAGATTGAAGCGATCCTATTTCACCAGACGATCTAGCAAACATAAATTTCGCCCATCTTAGTCCGTGTCGTGTCTAACGACTCCCACACGCTCCAAATTTAGCCCGTTGGAAAAGGCATCATTAGTTAGTATGATGTCGCTCTAAAATCTTAGATATTATAAACATTTTTTTATTATTAAATGTGTTTGCCCTAAGTCGCCTGCTAATTTTGCTATTAACTCAAATGTTGATTATCTCAAAGTTTTTACCATTTTTGATTATTTGTTTTTATCGATTGTATTGTTAATTTGAATTAATAAATTTACCTCTTTTAAAAAAAATTAAGAATATCAAAATTTCTCCTTTTTAGGCCAAACATGTGATTAAGTAAAACAATAAGCACATAAAAGCAACATATTACCACCAAGTAGGTAGGTGAGATAGCTGTGATCTCTTTTATCTTAACTAGTGATCTTGAATTCGAGCATCGAGAATGCAATGGTAATGCGATAGAGTTTTACTACCCTCAGGCCCTTCCTTGGCCATATATGATTAATGAAGTACAGATGACTTAAACGTATTTTATGCACGGACATGTTCAAAACACCTCATGGTATAACCAAAAAACTAAAAATAAAAGTAACATATTGCATTAATGAGATTCGACATTGAATGTAACTTCTGCCAAATGTCTCACTTAAATTGGGCTCCTGACATATTTTGTAGGCTTATAAATTTTATATTATTTTTAATTATTAACTTAAAATATAACATATGTAAAAATTCAAATAAATTTTTATATAAAATAAATAATAATATTTAACAAACATTAAAAAAAAACTTTTCAACAAAGTCTTCTTTTCAATTTCTGAAATCATAATATTTATATCTTAAAACTATTTAAAAATACTTTCTAAACACATGCTCAGAAAATAGTATCTTATTTTTAATAATTATACATATTTTCATAAATATTTTTTAAAGTTTTAATTTTAAAATAATTTTTTATTTTTTTATTGAATGAGGGGAGACCCCAAAAGCAGATTACATTACATGAGGCAGGATTGCCCAATAAATCACACGAGACCCTTCTTAAGCTAGGAATACCTCTCCTATCCTCCCACAAGATCTAGTGCAATGCATGAGGCGGTCTTTATGAGATTGTCATATCATGACAGTGTTCAGCTTCAGAAGCAAGGATGTCAGCAGCTTAATTTATTACCCTCACGAAGAACATGCTGACCCTGGGACCTCCCAAGGATAGCCAAAACCTTGCCAAGGTAAGTAAAGACATTACACGCATGGAGACGAGGAGTTATAGGTAATTTCAGCCAGTTAATTACTGCTTGAGAATCTGTTCCATCAGACCTTCTTATGACCTGTCTCCCATGTAATTCGTAAACCATGCAATGGAGCCCAGCCTTTCGCCTCCATAGTATTACAATACCCTATCTTGATCATGAAGCCAGTAATCCATTTGCCCTAAGAGTCCCTTAGTAGACCTCCTGCAGCAGATTGATTTGCTACTGCAACATCTGTACGTATTCAACTTAACCCATCCCATAGGAGGAGCAATCCATCGTATTAAACAGTTATACTGAGCAGTAATAAGTTCTCCTACTGATTGCCTCTTTGTGAAGACTCTGTTGAAACTTGGCCACCAGGCGACGTACACAACGAATTTTAACCTCAAGAGAAAGATGTTCCCCACTAAATATTTGAGCATTTCGCCACATCCGATCCATGCACCATAAAATAGTGGGAAACGCTATTTGCCACCATGAAACCATTATCGATATTGTGTTTAAGAGAAAATCCACTCTTCAAACATCATTCGTTTTTGTCTCTGCACTTCTTGATGAGGGCAGAGGAAAGCCGCCCAGAGAAGAGAGGCAGCAGAACAATATTCCTGAAGAATGTAATCACATCTTCTGTACCGCCACTACATATTATGCATAAATCAACATAGAAGTGAACCCCGTTCTCTTTCTTCAGTAGCATTGCACATGAGCTTTGGTGTTTGATAAGCCAAAGTCTAGATCGAACACGACTTGGGGATATTAAGACTCCAAATTTACCGCCTTTTCACATTTGTCAGTATAAGAAGAAAACTAGAGACTAAATAATTATAAGCTGTGTGAACTGAAAACTCACCATCAGCCGTAAGGCTCCAAAACCAACTGTCCTCAAGATCCGCATCATCATGAATCATGACTGCTTTAATCCTCTCAATAATGTGGGAGGGAAGAAATGTTTGAAAAGCAGGCCAATTCCAACCAACCCCATTAATTAGTCCAGTAGTTTTCCACAAACTTATGCAAGTCAGCAAAGCTGAGCTCATGAAGAAGATATGCACTAAGAGGTCGTTCATCAACCCAACGGTCCAACCAGAAAAGAAAGTCATTTCCATCCCCTATAAGCCTGCTCATACCGTTAGTAAGGAGAGGAAGAGCTTTTAAAATACCATTCCATATGGAGGATGCAATTGTGCACTTGAATCCTGAGATATGGGATAGTAAAATGGTTTTCATGTATTTCCCACTTAAAACATTTGCCCAAAGACTTTGCTTCTCCTGTAGTAAATGCCACCCCAATTTAGCCATAAAAGAAAGGTTCATTTGATGTAATCTTTTCAGCCCCAACCCACCACAGTCAATCGATGTAGTCACCTTATCCCAACTAACCAAGCTAGTAGCCCGTTGTTGACTGGTTCCTTCCTAGAGAAATCTTCTCATCAACATCTCAATCTTATAACAAATACCCATAGGAATCAAGGTGTTTGCATAGTATAAAATGGAATAGTGTTTAAAACCGATCTGACAAGAACCTGTCTGCCAGCCAAACTCAAAAATTTCATTCAAGCCTGGAGTTGATGTGTTCCAGTTCAACAACATTGGAGAAGAGATCCTGAGTCTGCCATGTATAGAATTCACGCCCAAGTAACGACCAAGATTAATTACTAGTTAAAGGAATTCTAGATACCTTAGACAATTGGTATTAAATTTATATCAACATTTTTTGAAACAAAAAGTTGTGATTTTTGGTAATGAACCTTGACCTGAACAATCCATAAACAAATTAAGGCAATCAAACACCACCTTGAACTGTTCTACTGAAGCTTCAGCAAAAAGATTGAGGTCATCTGTAAAAAAAGAGCAGACAGGGACTTAGCTGAAAGTTTAATGGATTTCCATTCTATTAATGACCCTATTAATGATGTGTCCTAGTCTCTCCATGCACAAAACAAAATTTAATGATGTGCCCTATTAATGATTTTTTACTATCTTAAAATAACTATTAAAATATTGACGCTTTTTTAAACATATCTAAAAAGCTTAGGGAAACAAATGAATATCTAGTTTCGAAAGATTTATTTTTAGGAAGACTACACACTTTCAAAAAATATTTTTATTTAAAAATTGGAAAAAATATCTTCACATCAGATCAATGATATACATATAATCTTGTGGTTTAACTCGAATTCCTAGTTTTGATACTTAAACTTAAAATGGTTTAATGATTATATTTTTGGGTTTTGTCATTAATTGAGATGATTTTTTTTTTTTGTATTCAATTGAAGCTAAAGTTGAATGAAAATAAAATGAAAATATTGAGTAGGAGGGAAATTTTTTTAGTAGATATAATAATTATTTAGAATAGTTTTATCCTAATATGCTTTCTTTAACAATGTTATCAATTTTTTTTTGAAATTTGTTATTGATTTTCCTAAAAATGTAAATATTTTTCATATTTATATATTTATCTTTAGATAGTAAAAGAATAAAAATATTTTTTGTTAGAGTATTTTTTATTGTTAAAATTGAGTATTTAAATATAAAAGGAAATGCAAAAGTTATGTGAAAGTTAGGGCTTTTTGTTATAAATTTTTCCATGTTTTTTGCTAAACAATCATAACATGCCACGTTAGACGACATGTCACCAAGTGGCAAGGTTTGTAGTTAGGTTCCGGTTGTTCGATGCATCTACTAAAACCAAAGATCACATATTTAAAAATTATTTCGATGCTACATCCTCGAAAGTTTGGGATTTTTTGTTGCTATTTCTCGATTTTATAAAACATTAAAACTATAAATTATTTAAAAATAATTTTACTATTACATCACGTTGCTACTAATTGTTTGCTTGATTCCTCGCATCAATTGCATAGTCGTGAATTGCAAAGAACGATTCGACGATCTGCAGGCCGCTCCATGATTGTCAACAATATAAAGCAGGAAGAAGAAGAAGTTTAAGATGTTAGACCAGATACCTCTACTACATGTGATCTTAATTTATAAGGTCTTGCTTCAAATTTATTCATTTATGAACAGATCCGTTTTCCTTATTAAGAATTATCATTTTATGGATAAGATCTATTTTTCCTTATCATGATTTACCCTTTTAAGGATAAGATCCGGTTTCCTTTAATAAGGATTATCCTTTCAAATAAAGATTTAGAAATTAAGAAATTACAGATAGCTATCTCGCTTATATTTTCATAACAAATTTCCTATACGAGCATGAGATACGAATGGGGACTTTGGGATCCCAACCGGTTCTAAGATCGCACCGTCTAGCTGGGCCCTCATGTGATTTAAGTAGCAAGAGGCCGCCTTGAGCCGCCTACATGAAAGTGCAGCAAAGGCCTCGCATAAGGCCGCAAATGAGCAGTGTCCGGGAATAAAGCCATGGTACTCAGCAATTTACTTTTTTCAAATTAAGTTTGGTGCTTCTTCAACTCCAAAATACAAGGTTAAACTGGAGCGGAGAAAGTCAAGGGACTGGAGAATTAATGCTGGCGCATTGAACGTAAGTGTCGACGCCAGCCAAAACTCGGGTCTACAGCGCCGTGACGACTTAGAGCGTGTCCGCATTAAGGAAGCGTCAAAACCGCTCATTGGCCGTAAGTCCTGGGCAAGATTAGCGAAGGCCAGACGCTTAGCCTACGCGATGAACTCTTATGTACCCGTAGGATATCAACTTTACCCAAGATTTCGTAATGAACTAGCTGGGCATTAACCATACTAGGCCGGATAGGTCATTAACCTTTTAGCGCCATTCGGACTTTAGATTGAGGCAACTAGGCATCAATCCATAACAATGACAGTCATTAGCTTTAAATAAATATCCGGGACTTTAGACTGAGCCGCTAGACATTAACCATATCGCCTGGATAGGCATTTTAGCGCCATCCGAATCCAGGTCGAGCTATCAAGAACCATACCAGTCGCATGTGCATTAAATTTCAATTCGACTTAGCCGAGCTAGTCAGCATTAATCATACCGCTTCCGACAAAGCATTAGCAATTCACCCTGACTTTAGCTCGAGCGCCAATTTCGCATTAGCCATGCCGGGCTGATAGTGGCATTTAGCGCAATATGACTTTGTCCGAGCCACTGCATCAACCATACCGTCGGATAGGCATCCGTCACACTCGATTCCCGTCCGAATTCGAATGGCGCGGGATCCGGTCCTGGTTCAGGACGCGAGACTATATACTGGGACTCTTTACCTATTTTTATTTTTATTTTTTATAACAGATACATATACAAAAGAACTACCACCGGAGTGGTGTCCATCAAAATCTATACACATATACTGAGTCCCATTTACATATACATATACAAAAAAACTTTACTTTCAATTACATATTCAAAGCGCATAACCTACCCGTGGATGAACCCCTACTAGCAGGCCGACCACCACTCACGAAGTTTTCGATGTCTTCCGCACTCACACCTGATTAGAAACTCGTGCTGCTTTTTTACGCCAATGGGAAACATATCTTATAACTTATACTCTGATACATATGAATTTATACCCGAATCATAATAAACATATAACTAAGAATAGATATCATAATCTTCATGAATTCATATAACATATTTATATACACAATTATCCTTGTAAATTAAACTTATGCTTATATTATATTACCCTTAGTAATTACAAGACTTATACTTTATACTACTTCAGGAGTTTTCACTTGTTCGGAGGTACCGTAGGTACTACAGAGATATTACGTGAACATATAATCGGTATTAAGTGTATCCTATTTTACACGGGAAGTACTCTTAAGTACTACTTATTCAAATGTCCCAAAGACACATACTTGTGCTTATATCAAACTTATATTTAATTAAAATAACCCGTAGGTACTACTAACTTATACTCATACAGGGATACCCGTAGGTACTACTGAGTTTATCCTTATTCGGAGCTTATACGGAGGTACCCGTAGGTACTACATAAATTAATCAGATATAGAGGTACCCGTAGGTACTACAGAACTTATACTTATTCTTGTATTTCGGATCTTATTCTTGTATTACGGAGCACATACTTGTCTTATGGATCTTATACTTGTATTACGGAGCTTATTCTTGTATTTCGGATCTTATACGGAGCTTATTCTGGTATAAAAGTACCCGTAGGTACTACACATATTCATTATACGGAGGTACCCGTAGGTACAACTGGACTTATATCTCCCGAAGGGCACATATTTGTACTTATATCAGATTCATATACTTATACAGGAATACTTATACACGTACTTGTCCTTACTACGTATATATACTTATCAAATTTCTTATGGTGGTTATGTAGCTCTATGTGTATCGAGGTACTGTGATGTACTATAAGTCAGAACAATCGTGAATTGCTAATATATACATATCAAATCGACTTATACATATATATATCAGATACGAACATTAGTCCATATATAGCATGTACAGATCACAACAGATACATATAACTGATTGCTAAGGCGTATCTCGTAACATATATAAAAAACAAATAGATTTACTCCGCTTATATCATAATCATATTCGCAGTTACACTTGTTCGAGGTACCCGTAGTAAATTACAAACCTATCCCATAGTCAGAGGCAATCCGTAGGTACTACGTAACTTATACTTCTATATTACCGATACCTAAGTACCAGACACCCCAAAATATAAATTCTAAAGTGCCGACATGTTTGCAGGTTTTGTGTTGCAATTTGAATGTTTCGCGGAGTTAAATGCTAAACATGGAAACGAGAGACCCGGAATTTACAAAGATTTAAGGACAAATATGTAAATTGTCCAAAAGGGACTTAAAAGCTTCAAGCACAAGATTGGATGCCAAAATAGAAATTTAATAAGTTATGGGATTCAAGGCACTGAGAAAAGACGTGGAATAGAAATAATAATGAGTTAAAGGGCTTAAGTGCAAACGAAAGCAAAGTAAAAAGAGTTTTGACTTGGCCAACATGGCCTTAACAAATATGAATAAGTGAACACTCAAATTGTCTCCAAAAGAGAGAGAACCAGAGAGAGGGAGAGAAATAGAAGGAGAGAAGAAGAGGAAGAGGAAGAGAAGAAGAAGAGGAGAAGAAAGAGAGGCCATGATAAAAATGTAAGGAACTAACTCGGGTATGGATTCTATTATGGATCATATGGATTTTGTATGAGATTCTAGAAAAGTTTAGAGTTCCAAATCTGTGGTTTGTTAGGATTTCATCCTAACTAAAGATGTATTGAACAGGTCAAAACCTCATATGGTATAAGATAGTTATGTAATCCTTTAAATTTGGATTCATGGGTTAATTGAGAGTAATTGAGTTAGGCTTCAGAACAACCAACTAATCATCATATTTGGTTTGAGTATGGTCATAACCCATATTAGAATGGTTTCGGATAAATTCATGGAAAAAGTTTTGCAAGAAAGATAGGTAATGAAAGATGAATTGAGTAAATTGAGATTATAAGATGAATTTGGTGTGGTTTTGAGCTGTAAGATAAGTATGGAGTTGAATTGCAGAAAATATGGAAAGTGCGTAAAGCCCATTCCGGCAAATTTCGAGAACCGTACATGTAGTGCCCTGCTTTTTCTGCTTCGACCTGCTTAGCCATAACTTTCTCATTTATTATCCCATTTGAGGATTCAAGTTTTTGTTAAAATAGACTCAAGGAGAACCAAACATCCTCAAATAGGTACCTGTACTCCCGTCTAAGTGGTCAATAAATTCACTCCAAGTAGGGCCACGTGCTTCAAATTCTCGTCATGACCACTAGAGGCCTGGCTGTTTCGACGTAACTGAGCTTTGCACTGAATGGGGTGATTCTAGTCGAGGAGAACCCTAGCACCTTAGATTTAAAGGAGTACAAAGAACTAGTGTCAAATATGGAGACTAGGCACTGAAAATGAATATTACAAACTGTCCTCTGCAAAATCTAGTAAACCGACTAGTCGACATGAAAATGTCATAACTTTAGTTCGATGCTTCAATTGAATGATTCCACTTTCTGAGTAAAGCAGATTCATAAAGGAATAAGAATGATATGAATGATGTGAATACATAGACATCATACTGTACAAGCATAAAATGCCATATGGAATAGGCATGAAACATGAACATGAACACGTAATGTGATAAGTAGAACTCAGATGGATTGGAGTTCTAAGAGGATTCTCGTAGATGGAATTTGTGTGATCCTTGGTTTTATATAGAATATGTGTGGAGTTATAGGATTTGTACCTTGGTATAGGGTTTTTCCCTCTTTGATTTGTGGTTTTGGTTTTGAGTATGGAAATTAAGAATTTATGTATGGTTTGTATGGATGGTTATGGGTTAGTGTGAATTTGTGGACTTTTATATGAAATCCCTCATTAAGCTAAGATTTGAGGTGTTAGAGAGTGAAATTACTTGTTAGGAGTATGGAAGTCTAGTTTTATTTTTTTGTATGGAAAAGTATGGAAGTATAGGCTTTAGTATGGAATGTTTGGTATATACTATCATCATTTACACTTAAGAGTAGGGATCGATATATCAATGTTAGTTTGAAAATAATCCTGGTGGAGAGAAAAATGATGGGTTTGTTTTTAAATCTTGTTAGAAGACCCAATTATGAGCTATTTTCAGTTTCATGCTGATTCCTAGTAACCCACACCTCTGTTTGGTTGTTGAGAAAAGAAAATAAATTTTGAATGGAGTTGTATCCTTATTGACATGGGGTATTTCATGATTTCGTAATATATTTGAGTTCCATACCAAAAGGAGCACTTCTATGGTTCGAGTTTTCGTCCACCAGTAGTTAACCGAAGACCTTGCTTGGTTGGATGGAATTGAGATTTGTTCCAAACATGCCGTTTGTTTGATATATGCAAAGTGGTTTTGAAATGAACTTGGAATTTCCATGGATTCTAAACTCTACAATCAACTCAGAATAGATCGAACTTTCCAAAATAACCAAAAAAGGATAATCTTTGATTAGGTGAGAGGATTGAAGATCTATGTGAAAAATTACCATAAACCCATTTTTGATGAGACTGTAGAGGCAACCCTACTGGGTAACTTGGTTGTGTTTTTGGACTTGGATTGGTTGGATTGTAGTCCTCAATTGAGGAATATTTGTATTATGAAATATTGGGGTTTTAGGGGAGATACTGTCAAAATTTCTTCAAGTAGGACTCCGTTTGGGTGTTCTTAGACTCTATGGAAAGCCCTTGAGTCTAGAATCCATCCATATATAGCTTGGATACACATACAGCTTGGCATAAGAAGTCCAAAATGACAAAAGACAAGTGGCTACTCATATCAGCTAAGCAAGTTGCCGATTTTTCTTCCCAACTTGCAATGTGCATAACTCGCTAGACTCCGCTGGTGTTCTCGACTCTATGGAAAGCCCATTGAGTCTAGAATCCATCCATATATAGCTTGATACAATATTGAGCTTACAAGAAGTCCAAAAATGACAAAAGACATTGGCTGCTGCTGCTACTGCAATTGCTGCAAGTTGCTAATTTTTCTTCCCGACTGCACGTGCATAACTCCTTCGCTAGACTGCTGCGTTCTGCACTCTATGAAAGCTCCATCGAAGTCTAGAATCCATCCATATAGAGCTTGATACAATCTTGAGATTTTAATAATTCCGAAACATGACAAAAGGCAGTGGCTTCATGCTGCTACCAGCGCTTGCTGCAAGCTGCTGATTTTCTTCATGGCTTGCAATTTGCATAACTCCTTCTACAGACTGCTGGGGTGTCTCTCGAACTCTTAAGTAAAAGCCCTTGAGTCTCCAAAATCCATCCATATAGTTGATACCTATATTGAGCTTATAATACACCTGAAAATGACAAAATACAGAAGCCGCTGCTGCTGTCGCGTGTGCTGTTGCTTATTTTCTCTCTCTCATGGCTTGCAATTTGCATAACCTAGTTCTAAAGACTCGTTTATGGTATTCTCGATTCGATGGAAAGATCATCAAGTCTAGAATCTAACCATATGCTATTTAATGGAATTTGGTGCCCACATCTTGTCTGAAAATTGAATTGTTGTTTCGAAATACTAATCGCTAAGTTAAAGTTAATTGGAATACATGGTAAGAAAGGATGTAGATATGAACAAGAAATAACAATATATGTAGATTTGATATGTAAAGGAGTATAGATAAGAAAAGTACCTACAGGTATCAAAGGAAGAGTCTCTGCCTGCATTCTACCTGAGAGATAGGACAACTGATAAGAAGAACAAGAAAACATACAAGTATAGGAATGTATAGGTGGGCAAGTCATAAGATATGATAGTCCGATAAAGTACATGAAGATATAAGTTATCAAGATATAAGATGTTACAAGTAGAGGACATGATATGAATATAAGAGTATATGATATGAATATATGATTGTCATACATAAACGAATAGATGGAATATGATAGGAACACATGAATGAGTAAAAGCATACATGATAGAAATATAGAAAGTACATGAATAGCTAAATCATGATAAAACACAGCGATATGATGTATAAAATGATATAAAGGGATATGAATAGATAAAGATATAAATATGAATATATGAATATAAGAGTGCGCATAGATGCATTCATGATATATGATAGGATTACATATATATGATAATGTAAGACAAAACTAAATGATGTAAAAAGATATGAATATATCGTGACAGAAAAGAAATATGAGAACAAATACGGTTAAGAAATACGTGAAGGTACATGCATTTAAATAAAGGACAGTGTATATCTCATCGCATACATGATAACAATAGTTATTCATGTAGATGAGATATAAATGTAATAAAATGGATTGTCTCGTTAGGAACCCGTAGAGGGATATAGACCGGGCATTTATTGTGAAAAATAAGTCTCGCAAAGATAATCGATCGCCGGTCCCGGCTTGGTCATTACAATACTTTCGGCTCTTATAGATGGTCATTGTCCTGATAATGATAACAATGCTTCGGGCCTTTATAGATGGTCATCAGCTCTGCACAATGATAACAAATACTTCGGCTCCTTATAGACCTCACTGCTTTCAAGACAAAGGAGTACGCCTTCAGCCCTTATAGTTTCCTTTATCCACTTCTAAGGTTTGCGTACATGAAACATAAAACTAATGATTTGCATATGACATGTGAAAAGATATTATATGATTCCAGAAGTACTAGCACCGCTATGTGATGATAAGTTCTCAGAATATGAGATTATACGACTGATATGATATATAAAATGTATAAGAATGTAAAATGATCTGAAAGGTTAATATGAATGCAGTATATAGAAAGTACAAAGTACAGTATACAAAAAGTATATGAACAAGTACAGTACATGAAAGGGAAAGTAATATGAAAAGTATAACAGGAAAACAATATATGAAAATAGTACATGAACAGTACATGAATACAGTATATGATAACAGTTAGGGGTGCTAATGATGCGAGTCGAGCTCGAGTTCAGCTAAGCTCGACTCGAACTCGAAAACTCGAATCCGAGCTCGAAAGCTCGCGAGCTTGAAAAATGAAGCTCGAATCGAACTCGAAACGCAACTCGAACTCCTGGCCGAGCCTCGAACTCGAGACAAGCCAACCTCGACTGAGCTCGAACTGAAATGCTTGAACTCGACTCGGCTCGAACTCGAACTTGAACTCGACTCAAGCTTGAATTTGAATTGAACACGACTCGATATTGGACCATGTCATTTTCAAAACCGGGTCTCCTAGTTGTTAATTGTTATCATATAAAACAAGGAATATGAATAATGGAAACAAACTACATTGAGTCCAAAAACACAAAAATCAGAATTAACGGTCACTACAACATCATAAAACTTTAGTGTTAAGTAATTTACACATGGACTATCATTCAACAAATACACTTGAAAGCATATTCTTCTGATACAACTTCAAATAATCCCAATAGCCTATGATAGGTGCTAGGTTTCAAGGGCTACAACTGATCATGAAAATGTGATATAACCTCCGTCAAACTAAATAGCGATCCAACCAAAAAGCCCATCAAAACATCTTCCACAAACACCTACAAAAAAACATAATAGTTTGTTATTAATAATAAGAAAACATCATGCCCCTTGGACAAAGCCACAGAGGGCAAAGGTAGTAAATTGCTCCTATAATAAAAATAACCTCAGTTTCCTGGACAGCTTCGCGCAGGGCAAAGGTAGTAAATCGTCTTGCAAGTTCCATTCTCATCTAAATGCCCAATGTTAACTTCGACTCGAAGCGTGATCTTTCGCGATGAGCCTATTAAGGGCAGAAATGCAAGTAAAAAAAAAAAAAAAAAGGTAATCAATACCCACAAAGCCGACTACAAAAAAATGGGTACTCAGAAAATGAAGAAGCATACCACTTCCTGTGTGGATGTAAAGATCCATGTTTTGTCCTTCTTCGCTCAAGATCTCGCCGGTCGTTTAATGCCCCGATGTATGAATTCAAACTACCCGATTCAAGAAAATCGCTCCAAACAATTGCAAATGTTCGCTTTAGATGGTTAAAATACAGTCAGGCACATTTGACCAACTTCATATACAAAAACAAAGCATATATTTTTCGTGGAGAACAAGAAAGGAGCATCAGGTCACATATGGATGATTCTCGATTGTTCTTCTGATAAGAATTATTTTAAAGACACAAATTGTATAACATTAAAACATGTGGGAATCATAACGTGATAATCTTGTACAACACAAATTAAAAGGTTCCGCTTGATTTCAGAGTAACCGGTAAACAAACAAAATATCAAACAAGATGGGGTTGTTTAGGACCGCTATAAAATTCCTACTACCCTAACATCAATCATATAAACTAGTCACACGGAAGAGAAATAACAGCAACAACTTCTCAGTTTGATTACCGTGAAATCAAAGGAATGGGGATTGAAACTTAACTTTAACAAAATCCATAACCCTAGAGCAAATCGCAAACCGCAAACCATTTTTCTATGCATTTTCGGTAATGAGTCTAATGACAGACAATCACAAATTAAAAGAAATTGTAGATTTGAAATTATAGCAACGGCATTTGATGCAGAGAAGAACAGAGAGAGAGGGCACTTACCAAGAAGAGGAGAGACCGCAACCGCAAATGAAGGATTAGGGTTTCTCTTCCGGCCTTAGAGCAACTCCATTTGGTCGGTTTTTCTGAAGAACCAAACAGTGCAAAATACCGATGAGGAAGAGCAGAAAATGAAGAATATCGATATGTGTCTCTCGATCAACCGCCAAGAGAAGCCCAGATTTCTTCGAAACGACCGGCTCTTCAGGCACTTCGCCGGAAAATGTAAAGATAAACAAAAAACAAGAAAATCATAGATCGATAAATGACGTTCACACACACAACATTTGAAGTATACATAGAAATAACGAGAGAGAAGAGAGTTACTGGAGCAGTTCATAGTGGCTGAGAAAGCTAGGGTTTCTCCGAAGCTCTACGGAAGGGAGGGAGTGTGGGCAAGGAAAAAGAAACAAACCTTCGTGAATTTTGGATTTTAGAAATTGGTCCGGATGCTTTTTTGTAAATAAACTCATTCTTCAAGGTTAACCAAATGGGATGAAAGACTAGGCCTGATTAATAAGCCCAATTTGATCATGAGAAAATTTTCAACTAAAAATTATTAATTAAATATTTATTTATATTTATTGATTTAATTAAATATTCATGGCCATTTTTATTTTTAATTGAATTTTTATTTTTATTTTAAATTTTAATTAAATATTTATTTATATTTTTAAATCAAATTTATAGTGTATGGACTATGGAGTGATATAAATGAATGAAGGGTACATGATATAATTATTAAAGAAGAAAAAGGGTAAAATTGGAATAGATTTAGGATATATAAAACTTTAGATGCTCACTGCTGGAGATGCTCTAACTAAAACTTTAGCTAAATCTCAAAAAGTGATCCCAACAGTGATCCCAAGAACAGGGTCGGTTTTCTTGACCGGAGAAGAAGCCAGACTGTTATATGGTCGAAAAATGGGTATTGGATGTGAAGAGAGAAGAGGATGAGTGAGGAAGAGGGTTGGGGAAGAAAGGGGATCAAACTGACTTTTTTTTAAAATTAAAAATTTTAAGTACCAATTAGATAATAATATATCACAAAAAAGAGAAAAAAGAAGCCACCTAAAATTATTTTAACTCTTTAACCCGCTTATGATATATATCTCGTTTATAAGCCACCAAAAAATTTATGATTTTTTAAGAATACAAAATAAAGATAAATTTATCATATTCTTCTTAAATCTTTTTTTAAGAAAATTAATTAATTTTAAAATAAATATATTTATAAATAAATAATGAAATTGATAATTCTTAAGAATACAAAATAGAGATATATTATTTATGACATCCCCTTAAAGTAAAGATATCAAATTTAAAAGAAAACTTTAAAATTTTATATACAAAATATCAATGAAGCCATGAGCTTTTCGAGTCGAGTTACAGTCGCTTCGACTCTACTCAGCACATTTCCCCTCGAGTCGAGCCTCGAGCTCGAGCCGAGCTCGAGCTGACAGCTCACTCAGAGTCGAGCTCGACCAAGTTTTGACCAGCCGAGTTCGAGTAGCTCACAGCGTAACTGCCTCATTAGCACTCTAATAACAAGACATGATAACAAAGACATGAAAATAGAACATAACAACTGATATATAGAACCATGAAAGTAATATATGTATACTAATATGGCATACACGTAATAGGATATGACATGAACCATTAGAAAGAGAATAGATCAAATGATAAGTACTAGAATAAGAAATAAATGATATGAAAGGTTATATGTCAAACGTCACATGATAGAAGTGTACGTTATATGAAAATGATAAGATAAGTGTATTTGTTGAAACGATCATAGTTATTAGTCGTCCATGTATATGTTTCCCACTAAGCTGCAAAGCTTGGGGCACTGCTTTAATCCGTAGGTACGTATGTAAGACAAGGATAGAGGATGATATCCCACATCAACAGAAAGGTGCCAACCCGCAGATAGGTGCTCACCAGATCGCTCCAATCTCTCAGATTTTTAATATGTATAAGCTTATTTATTGAGAAGCAATGGGACTCTGTATAGAATATAGCACCACTATGGTGGTATGTATAATGTATATGTAAAAGAATCCTTATTATTACGTAAATCAGGCATATGAATGAGAAAGCACAGTGTCACTGAGAAAGAAAAGGCTGAAGAGTCCCAAATTCCGAAGTGTGACACTCACTCACACCCACCCGTGCCTGCCTGGCGCCACAAGACTGGGAGGTACTACGTAATCCTATACTTATATTACCGATATGGAAGTACCCACGGGTACTAATCCTATAATTTATATTACTGACATACTGGCGCAATTCCGTGGGTACTACAGAACTTATACTTATATTACCGATACGGAAGTACCCGTAGGTACTACAGAGATTTTACTTGTATAAAAGTACCCGTAGGTACTACATAACAGATGCAGGGGTACCCGTAGATACATTCAGATATTTACCATATTCATTTATTTACTCTTATTCTTTATTCAGAGTCTTATCATATAGCAATTTGACTACCTAGACCAATCATAAGAAATGAGTAGGACGCAGCACAATAAGTACTCGAAGGTACAATACAAGATCGAGGTACTGTGAGCACAAAGCAGAGGCCATTTAAACAGAGTGCCATAACACTTATCGTGAGTACCGGGCACGAACAGAATGCCGTAGCACTAATCGAAGTACCAAAGTACTAAATGTGAGGTCAGCATCTTAATCAGAGTACACCAAGTATCAACAGAGTGCCATACATAATCAGAGTACCGGCACTAAATGTAACGTGCCCGCCTAATGCATCAGAGTGTCAGAGCACCAACAGGAGTGCCGGTGGGTTACTGGATCATAACGTCCACTCATTCATTCTTCGGTCCTAGGTAGTCATAGTATTATATGCCTTTCAGAACTCATAACCTATCTTTATCACATTCTGTATTCATGACATATTGCTTTTCATGTTCATGTTCATGTTTCAGTTCGTTTTCAGGTTTCATATCATATTCATGTTTCATGCCTATTCCATATGGAATTTCAGATACTTGTACGGTATGATACCTATGTATTCACACCTCATTCATGTATTCTTGTTCCTCTATAACTCTACTTTACTTAGAAATTGGAATCATTCCAATTGAATCATCCAAACTCAAGTTATGGCATTTTTATGCCAAACTAGTCCGTTTACCGATATTACACTAGGGACAGTTTGTAATACTCATTTTTCAGGAGGCTTAACTTCATACCTAACCCTGGTTCTTTGTATTAATTTGAAGCTAAGGTGCTAAGGGTTCATCTCCAACTGGAATCACCCAAATCGGAGCAATCGAACTCCTCGAGAGTTGGCGTCCTAAACAACCCTGAGACCACTTATGGATCAAACTAAGGTAAATTTTCGAACATACCTCTTTCGAGTGAATTTCAAATACATAGGTCGAATTGAAGGTAGCTATTTGTGTGTTTTTATTCTCCTTGAAGTATATTTTAACCAGCCATTTAGATCACTCAAATCGATAAGAAATGAAAGTTATGAATAAAGACAATGCTATCAAAACAGAAATATAACACTTATGGTACCGGCATCGCCTCTGTTTACCGGTCGCTAAATTGCCCGTAATGTGTGTTTTTCTTCCTTTTCCATATATTGCACTCAAACCAACTCAATAATCAATATACACCTCAAAACCCCTTCATATTCATCTTGTAATTTCTATTATACTAATTCATCTTTCAATACTTGTCTTTTCTTCAAAACCTTCATGAATTACTCCCAAAATTATCTAATATGGGTCATAACCTATACACAAACCAAACACAAGGATTAGAGTTTGTTCTAACCCAAACCTATTACTTTGGTAATTAATTCATGAATCCAACCTCAAATGGAGGATCCCATGACAGATAACTGCTAGAGTTTTTCAA
This sequence comes from Tetrastigma voinierianum, assembly GCA_016808115.1. Lineage (NCBI taxonomy): Eukaryota > Viridiplantae > Streptophyta > Magnoliopsida > Vitales > Vitaceae > Tetrastigma > Tetrastigma voinierianum. The sequence continues at coordinate 17,498 of JAEQBH010003303.1, forward strand.
CCACTTCATTCAAACCCAGAGTTGTGACTCCAACTCAACTAAACTCTAGGTTTGGAACTCATAAAATCTCTAGAATCTAAGGCAAAACCATAGCATCCTTGCTTCCATGTAAAAATCCACTCAAAATCATAGGAATTCATACCTTTTGGCTCCTTCCTCTTCTTCCTCTTCTTCTTTCCTTTCTTTTGGCCTTTCACTGCTTTTCTCTTCGAGACCCCAAAATATGAGATATTTTGATTCCCCTTAAGGCCATGTCGGGCTAAGCCAACAAAACCCATTTTTGGTTAAGTCTCTTTTAATTGCCTTTTTGTCCTCCACTTTCCTTATTTTTGCAAATCAACTTATGTTATTTCCACTTGGCTCTAATCTACTACTTATGTCTTTTTAAAGCTCCCTTTACAAATTAAGCAATTGTCCTTAGTATTGTACAATCTATCACTCATTTTCCCATTTATTTATGAAAATCAATTGCGCCTACAAAATACCCTAAACAAGTCCGAAAACTACTAGGGTACATTTCGGGGTGTTACAACATCAATTTTCTAGCATAATCCGGACTTTATTTTGAGCCAATTGGGCATCAACCATACTGGGCCGGATAGGGGCATCAATTTTCTAGCGCCATCCGGACTTTAGAAATTAAAATTTGCGATGAATATACAATTTGAGAGTGAATCATCTTTTTATTGATAGTACATTTTCCAGGTTCGCGACTTTCTCCAATCTGAGTCCGCAACTGGTCATTATCTCGCTGTGAGCGTTCAACATGACTTTGCAACTCCTTTATCTTTCTTTCTTATTCCTTTTTTTTTTTCTCTCCATGCCCTGACACCAATGGAGGAATTGATCTTTTGGTGATTGGATCACTAGGTTGCATGATGTTGCGACTCCCCGGTTGAATCAAATATGGAACGGGATCACCAGCTCCCCGACTAAGGGCTACCGGATAGCCGCTTCGAGCTAAGCTTTTTCACTTCCTACGCATCGACGCCACTATTGTTACTAATTTGTTCGCCCGACCGGCATCAATTACGTATCGTGAACCCGCAAAGAGCTATCCAGATTCGCGGTGGTCCAGAACGGTTCGCACTAAATAATACAAGTTTTAACACGCTTCTCACTCCCAAGTCACTTCAGCCACCTCAACAATTAAAGAGGACGGGGCCCAAGCTCGACTTTCTTTTCTAAGGATGAATAATTTTGGGCTGACTAAGACACCATTTCGCAGACCTCGTCGACACGAGTCTTGCTAGGACGGGCCGAACGCCAAAATCCAACTTACTTATAAAAGTATGACCCCGGAAAGTTCAAACAACAAAGATTTTATCAATGTCCAAGGGCAGCCCCGCATCTCGAAAAGACCTTCTATATAAACCCAAGCATGTGCCAAATAGAACCCTAGCCCCAAACACTCATTTTCAGCTCCAAAACCCTAGAAAATTCCCCAAGACCTGCGGACCCGAACCGGGTCAAGCCGACCCGCTTAAGGCTAATCGGCTTTAGCCGTGGGAGAGGTTTCAGCCACCTTCTTCATACACGCCACTCCGTGCAGAGCTCTACCACCAAAGACTCGTCGTGAAATCACCCGCCAATCACGGACGAGCCCGGATCGTGGTGTGCGAACGCGCAAGAAATTCGCCACTGGTCGCCTGCTTTTCTTCATTTTTCGCCATTCCAGCCAACCCATACCCCCTTCCCCTATTTTACCCTCCTCGAACTCATTCCGTGGTCCTTTTCTCGCAGATTTCTCAATCGCTGAAAGATACGACGGAAGGAAGTTCGCCACTTGATCACGTTTTCCACCCACCATCTAACTTTTGAACCAAGGTAAGGGTATCGTGTTCTCGTCTCTGGCTTTCCGCTGATATAAAGTTTGTAAATTTTGGACGCCGCTTGGTTAATTTTCCATTTGCATTTAGGTACTACCGAAAAGGGTTTAGACCAAATTAGCACAAATTGGTCAAATTAGGAAAAAATTGAAGATGGATTAGTGAAATCGATATTTTTATGATTTATCGAGGGTTCAATTCTCGAAAATTAGCCTCCGTAAAAAGCCCCAATTTTCAGGGTGTACCGGTCCGTAGGGTACACCGTATAATCGACAATGCTTCTGTCCACCCAGATAGTTTCATAGTTCTAAATATTATTCTAAGACATTCGGGGCATCCCAATGTCTCGTTGCTATCGAGCCTAAATGATATTTTTATTATATTACGTGCACTCACGTCAGCCTGAGACGATCCTACGTGGGAGCAATGACCGAGCATCCGTAGCCTGGGTGAGTGGTCTATATGTTTTAAAATGCTTTAGGTATTATTATATATATAATTGCGGGTTAATTATTATTATATATATATATATATATATATATATATATATATATATATATATATATATATATATATATATATATATATATATATATATATATATATATATATATTATTTTGATCAATATTGGTTATGCATAAATATAATTATCTGTTTTTATATAAACAAGTTATCATTTCATGTGAATTTTGTCAACATTTTAAATATTTGAAATTTTATCAGTTCATGGATAAATTTGTGGTATTAAATATTTGGTACATGGATGAGGTTTAAACTACTTTGAAAAAATTATTGATTTAAGAAATGATTTTGAGATTTTAAGATTTGGCATGTTAAATATTTTAAAGTTTCATGTGGCTTAAATTGGTTATAGGAATACGCATTGTGGTATTTCTCGATTTCTCGCAGATGAATTGATGAATTGAAATTCATCAATATATTTGATTGAGTCATGAATTAAATTTATAAATTCTAATTTATAATACGTGACGTTGGAAAAGTATATGTGAGTAAGGATACTGTGGTTGGTTGTTAGTAATTGATGTACCATAAGGGCTAATAGAGGTTCGATTCAAGAGATTTATATTATTAAAGGTGACCGGGTTTGCCACGGTGTCGTGAGGTTGGTTTCCATCCAACCATTATATCTTATTTCCACTAGCCGTGAGGCTCCAAGTTTACCTACTTCGCTTACTATCATTATTATTACCACGACACCTGATGTTGAGGGTCGTGGAGGTGGGTATCCCACTCGCTTATGATGAGTATATGGTATGGTACATTGTTGGTTTCGAGTGTTTATAAACTACTTCAATATTGCTATTGTATTTTCATGATTATTTACGACATGATGTTTATATATTTTATGCTCTAAATTTTATGTTGTGAATAAATTCAAAGTTATAATTTCTTAATAATAATTTCGTTAAATTTTTTAGCATGAAATTTCATATTGTTGATTCGGGTATAAGTTTGGGTTTTAGAAATGATTTTAAACGGGAACCTTGCAAAAGTGGACGTGAGGTCTTAAGAGAAGGAATTTTCAAAATAAAACATTATTTTCCTTATAAATTATGTCACCTAATGAGATTTATTATTTCAATGCTTAGTCATGCTTTTAAATCTGCTCCGTCCAGCAACAGAGACTCACTACAACTACAAATTTACATCACTCTTCTCGCGACAAATTACAGATTCTATCTTATCTATCCGCCTTTATTTTATCGACTTACGTATTTCATTCACTCTAAATCACACCTGTATCGCTCGATCTAACTGAACTCATATGAGTCCTGTATTATGTGTAAGCCAGGTTATGACCTACGCAAGATAGGCCTGCCAGGATTCGGGAAATCAGCCAGGATCTTTTTATATATTCGGTATTATATTAATGTACGTGTTTACTTTCTTTCTTAAAGTGGGGTTCCATTGATATTCCCTAGGATCGTATGCTGACTTCATGACCACCCGGGGAACTTAGAAGGTATCCGTCATCCTCACAAATTGATATCGAGCCTCTAGGTTTCTAAATCCTCAAGCTATACATTGTCAGGCAACTCATCCAAGGTTTTGAAGACTTAACCTATCCTTGAAATTGATTCTGTTTCATTTATTACTGGAAATAGTTCTTCTTCCTAATGGCGCATTGTAGGTAGATTTAGGTCCTGAAGAGTTTTCGGAAAGTTCCGTATGCACCTACGCATGAGAGAATCTGTTCTGTTCGAGTTCGACCACCGAGAGGAGCGTGGTTTACCTGTTATCGCTTGACTAGGCTCAGACTGAGCGGTGGTTTTGATGGCTCCACTGGATCCCATGGTGGCTTTATCTGGCTAGATGACATAGAGAAGATTTCTGACGAAGGCGCAAGTGTCCTAGATGAGGATGTAGTCAGATAGCCGCTTGCCAGGTAGTGCAAGGAAGTGGTGGGTTAATGAGACTAGGAGACTCGCACACTGGGGCACGCTCAAGACCGTTTCACACTGAAGCTTTGCCCCAGCCTTTGTTGAGACTAAGAGGCTAGAGTTTGAGACTCTCACTCAGGGTAGCATGACAGTTTCTGAGTACGAGCGTAGGTTCAGAGAGCTATAGGATTTCTGTCTTAATTTGGTTGCGGATGAAGTCATCAAGAAGAGGAGGTTTCTCAATGGATTGAGTGAGCCGATAGCTTTGAGCCTCTCAGGTTCCGATCATCCCACGTATCAGTCGATGAGAGACGCTGCTCTAGAGGTGGAGAGACAGACCTTGATACGCCAGACTAAGCGTCGATCATATGATGGATTGTCTTCGGGAGCCCCACGTGACTGTCCAAGAGGTAGTTTCAAATTTTGATCTTCTCAGCGTGAGGATCCAGTGGGGACAGAGACGTGTTAAAGGTAGTAGGTAGGTTTCAGAGAGGTGGACATACACAGGGTTCTGGATTTCGATCGGTGAGTAGTGGCAGTAGCCATTTTCGTGAGATCACAAAGTTTGAGCGGTTTCGCTCAACTGCGGGCGTCGCGCAGATTCATGACGGACCATGCCAGGTACCGGGATAATGTATGCTTTCGCAAGGTGCATACATGACATTTGTGAGGGGATCGTCCCTATCGAGATCCAAATGCACTGTAGTCTCTGGTTAGTACTCGCCTCAAATGCTAGTGGGCATGGAGGACTGGATATACGATGTATGACTCGTGGTTCTTAAGCACTCTAGGATAGCTAGCCGCACCAAATACTAGATAAGGTGACAGAGAGGGACGACACTACACCTCGCTAGAGGCAGAGTTTATGCTATGACTAGGCAGGAGGCAAAGTGCCACCCCCGACGTTGTGACAGGTACAATATCTATTTTTAAGGATCGACACTGGAACTACTAATCTGTGGCCACACCTTTATTTCACGTGAGTATGTCGCACGAGCTCTGGGATGACTCCAGCCTTTCTGGGATGGTTCGAGATTGCCACACCCACAGAGGTCCTATGCCTAATAAGATGCTTAAGGGTAGCTTGTTTCTATTGAGGTATGAAGCAGCAGCTGCATTTGATATTAATAGATCTCAAGGGTTCGACGTGATTCTCGGGATGGATCAAGCCGCTTTCAAACTATGCTTCAATGGATTGTTTCCATAGGGAGGTGATATTTAGACGATCGGGACTACCAGTAGTAGTCTTCTATGGAGAGCGGAGGCGAGCACCTTCAGGTTTGATTTCTGCCATTTCTGCTAGATGTTTACTTCAAAAAGGTTGTAAGGGGTATCTAGCTCATGTAGTTGATACTCGTAGTAGTGAAGTGAGATTAATGAGATACTATAGTGAGGGACTTTCTGATGTGTTTCTATCCATCTTCCAGTTTACCTCCGTAACGAAATAGATTTTCCCATTGATTTAGTCCCCGTACAACTCCTATTTTTACCACCTATAGAATGGCACCGGCTGATGAAAGAGTTGAAGACTCGGCCTACAAGAGTCGGTGGATAGGATTTATTGTGCCTAAGATTTCACCTCGGGGAGGCCACAGCATCAGGAAAAGAAGGATGGTACTGAGGTTGTGTGTAGACTACAGACAATTGAATAAGGTCACCATTCAGAATAAATACTCTTTGCCTCAGATTGATGATCTATTTGATCACCTGTGGTGCAAAAGTGTTCTCCAAGATCGACTCGGAGGTTAGGATACCATCAGCTAAAGATTAAACCGAACATTCCCAAGACGCATTCAGGACGCAGATATAAGGGCCATGAGTTTCTAGTGATGTCTTTCTGACTCACCAATGCCCCAAGAGTTTTCATGGATTTGATGAACCGGTCTTCCGGGTCCATACTTAGGATCTATTTGTCATCGGTTTCATCGACGATATCTTTTGCGTACTCCGAGAAGGAAGTCAGAGTACGAGACATTCGGGTTTGGTGTTGCATTTTAAGGCAAAGACCAATTGTATGCCAAGTTCAACAAATGTGAGTTTTGGCTGTGCCGAGGATTTCTGACATGTGGTTTCCGGGCTGATGGCATTTATGGATTCTCAAAGTAGAAGCAAAGGGTAAATTGGGGAGCAACCAACTACTTGGTGATGTATGCTGAGTTTCCTACGATTAGCTGGTATTACCGCAGATTCATAGAAGGGTTCTCAAAGATAGCAGGATCTAATTTCATTAGTTTGACTAGGAAATGAGTTAAGTTTGGAGGGACCTGACATGTGTGAGGGAAGCTTCTAAATAGTGAAGGAAAAGTTGACGTCAGCTCCTGTTTTGACATTGCTAGAGGGCAACGAGGGGTTCGAGGTTTACAACGATGCTTCACGCCAAGGTTTAGGTTGCGTGTTGATGCAACATAAGAGAGTTGTGGCGTATGCTTCCAGACAATTGAAGAAACACGAGCTGAATTATCCTACTCATGACTTGGAACTTGTTGAGGTAATTTTCGCATTGAAGACTTGGAGGCATTACTTGTATAGAGCGACTCATCGATATTTATCGCACCATAAGAGCCTTAAATATTTGTTTACCTGCATGGTTAAACTTAAGGCAAAGAGGTGGATGGAATTATTTAAGGATTATGATCACCAGACTACCATCCGTAAGGCAAATGGTGGCTAGATGCCTGAGCAGAAGTCTACAATGCTCTTGGCTTATATGCGCATAATACAACTTCCATCGATGGTCGAGTCATGAGTCTGGGGTTGAGTTGAGGATGCATGCTTCAGGAGCACTTTTTTCTAGTTTCCAACTACGATCGATACTTGTAGATCGTATCCTCAAGGCACAACTAGAAGATCCCTATTTGATGAGCATGAGAAAGAAAGTCGAGGAAGGGGAACAATCAGATTTTGCTATTAGAGACGACTTCTGAGCCTCGTGATTGGTTTCAGTTTTTGTTCGTTAACTAAGGATAAAAGGCAAATATTGGAGGAAGCCCATAGTTATGCTTATGCTATGCACCCCGGTAGTACCAAGATGTACCGTACACTGAAGGAATATTATTGGTGATCAGGGATGAAAAGAGAATGCCGAGTATGTATCCAAGTGCTTCATCTGTCAACAAGTGAAGGCAGAGAAATAAAAGCCTTCTGGACTTCTGCAGCCCTTACCCATCCTAGAATGGAAATGGGAGCACATTACAATGGATTTTATATTCAAACTCCCTCCCACAGGTCAGAGATATGACGGCATTTGGGTAGTAATTGATTGACTCACCAAGTCCGCGCATTTCCTACCTATTCGTGAGAAGTTTTCTCCTCAGAAGCTAGCGGAACTCTTTATGAATCATATAGTGAGTTTGCATGGGGTGCTAGTGTAACTCCCCGTCCCGAGAGAGTGTACAATACATGTAACTGTGGGGGCGTACCCGAGCACCAAGTGTCACACTGTGGTATTTTGGAGAGGAATTATGAAATCATAATTTATGGAACTCGGAATTGAGGTACTAGTGCTAGGGTAAAGTGGTAAATTCCAAAAAGGATATAAAGGGCATAATTTGAGAAGATAGTATGCCAAAATGAAAATAAAATAAGTTGATTTGCAATATCAAAGTGTTTGAGGACTAAATTATAATTGCCATAGATATGAAAGTCAAAATCAAAGTAGATGGGCCATAATAGTAAAATCAAAAGTTAAAGTTCAATATTAAAGTGCTTGAGGACTTAATGGTACTAAGGCAAAGTTAATATTATAGAGGAGAGGAGACAAACAAAATTTCACATTTTGGTCTCAAATTGGGAGGCAAACTCATAGGAGAAGGGAGAAGAGAGAAAGAAAAGAAGAGGAGGAAGAAGAGGAAGAAGAAGTGGAGAAAAACCAAACTAAGGTGGCGTTTTCATTTTCTGATTAGAAGTGGTATTTACTTCTATGGCCTGGGTATGGAGATTAGTGCTCTTCGGGGTCTAGGGTTTGTAAACCATTAACTCCTAGAATTCTTGAGGTTATGAGGGTAAAACCCACTGCAAATAAATGAGGAATCATCATAATTATGAGCTTATATAGAATTGGTGAACTTTGCCAAATCAGGTAGCTCCTTGATTTCTCACCTGTATTTTGTGGTATGAATTTTTTCAAATCACCAATTCAAGTGTTGTGGAGTTGTTTTATTAGATTTCATGGTTTTTTGAGGTATTATGGAATAATTGTAAAAGAGAATGTCGGGTTTTTAAAGGAATGCCAGCTGTACCCTTGTGAAAAACCCATGTTCTGCTTTGATATAGATTAAGTTATAATCATCAAAATCGATCATCTTGATAGAGATCCACGACCACTTCGGTTTCGGAAGGGGATTGATGAAGGAACTAGGTGTCAAGTTGAATTTGAGTACCGGCTTTCACCTCGTGGATCGACGGACAACTGAGAGGACCATTCGCATCTAGAGATATGGGCAATGAGGTCATGAGTACCGCAATTCAAAGGACATTGAATGAATATCTACCTTTGGCAAAGTTCACTTATAACAACGGCTATCACTCGCATCGATGATGTCACCTTATGAGGCATTGTGGAAACAATGTCGTGACTCCATTATGGCCGAAATGAGATCGCGAAAGGAAATTACTAGGGTCCTGAGATCAGATAAAAATGACAAAGGAAAAGGTTAATGTTACACGCACAAAGTTGAAAGCAAACAGATAGGCAGCAGAGCTATGCGAATAAGCGTAGAAAGGATATCGAAGCCTGAGGTTAAAGATCGAGCACTCTTAAAGCTCTCCTCGAAGGGCGTGGTACGCTTGGGAAGTGAGGAAGGAGTCCTCGCTACATCGACCTTGAGATTGTCGAGAGGATAGGTCCAAAGGGTCGATAGATTAGACTCTGCCGAGGAGCTCGAGTCCATAATGTTTTCCACATCTCAATGCTACGCAAGTATATCTCAGATCCCTCACATGTGTTGGAGATACCAAAGATTGAGCTGAGGGATGACTTATCCTATGAGGACCAACCAGTGCAGATTCTGGGTAGAGAAGAGAAGGAGCTTCGCAACAAGACAATATCCTTAGTGAAAGTCCTTTGGAGAAACCACCTAGTCGAGGAGGCGACTTGGGAGAGCTGGAGGACCAAATCTGAGCCGCATCCTCATCTCTTCCATGACTGTGCACGACTTTGTGGACGAAATTTTTTAAAGGGGTAGGCTGTAACGCACCACTCAAATACCAAGTTTTGAACATGCTTTCACCAAGTTTGACTAAGTTTGACCAAGTTTGACTCAACAATTAGTAGGTGGGCCCAAGTTGACTTTTTTTCAAGGATGAATAATCTTGGGTTGACTAAGACACCATTTCTCGTAGGCCTCACGATACGAGTTCATAGACTGTTGAACGCCAAAATCCGACTTACGATAAAAAGTTATGGCCCTAGAAGTTTAAACACAAAGATTTTATCGCGTCCACAATGCCCTCGCTTTACCCAAAAACAACTCCTGTAGTCTATATAAACCTAGTTTTGCATGCTAAATATAACCTTAGCCCCAAAACACTCATTTTCAGCTCCAAAACCCTAGAAAAATTCCCCAAGACCCGTGGACCCGAACTGGGTCGTTTCGACCCGTTTTAAGGCCAATCGGGTTTTAGCCGTGGGAGACGTTTCCGGCCACCTTCTTCATACACGCGCCACCCAGGTAGGAGCGCCACCACCATGCGACCTTGGACGTGAAATTACACGGCCAACCGCCGCCGGATCCCTCTCCCCCGGATCGGCCGACAAAACGCCACGCGCCGCCACTCTGGCAGGCCGGTTTTCTTCTTTTTCGGCCATTCCAGCCGACTCCATACCTCCCTTCCTCTCTATTTTTGACTCCTTCAACCCTATTCCTGGTCCCTTTGGCAGATTCTCACCGTTTGAAAGATAATGAATAAAGGTGTTTCACCGACGGTCGATCACGTCTTCTGGCCACCACCGAACTTTTAATCAAGGTAAGGGTACCGCTGTGTTCCTTGTCTCTTGGGATTTCCGTTGATATAAAGTTTGTAAATTTTGGACGTCGTTTGGTTAGTTTTCCGTTTTTGGGTCATTTAGGGTAATTATCGAAAGGGTTTGGACTGAAATTGGGCACCAATTGGTCAAATTAGGCAAAAATTGAAGATGTATTAGTGAAATTGGATATTTTTATGATTTATTAGAGGGTTCAATTTCAAAAAATTAGCCTCCGAGTAAAAAGCCCCAATTTTGGGTACCGGGTCTGTAGGGCACATTGTATAATTGGACATGTCGAGGTCCAATCTAGATAGTTTCATAGTTCTAAAAATTATTTTAAGACATTTGGGGCATCCCAATGTCTTTCGTTGCTATCGAGCCTAATGGTATTTTTATTATATTATGTGCACTCACGCTGAGCCCGAAGACGATCCTCAGGGGAGCACGACCGAAAGATCTCAGAGTCTGTGAGTGGTTTACATGTTTTAAATGCTTTGGGGTATTATTATGATATATAATTGTGGTTAATTATTATATATATATATATATATATATATATATTATTTGATCGAATGGTTGGTTATGCATAAATATAATTATCTGTTTTTATATAAACAAGTTATCATTTCATGTGAATTTTGTCAACATTTTAAATATTTGGAAATTTTAACAGTTCATGGATAAATTTGTGGTATTTAAAATATTTTCGTACATGGATCGGGAGGTTTTAAACCACTTTGGAATTATTGATTTAAGAAATGGATTTTGGAGATTTTTATGATTTTTAAGCATGTTAAATATTTTAAAGTTTCTTATGTGCTTAAAATTGGTTATGGGTGAATATTTTCATTGTGGTATTTCTCGATTTCTAAGATGAATTGATGAATTGAATTATCAATATATTTGATCGAGTTGTTGAATTGTACTATAAATTCTTAATTTATAATACAGTATCGTTGGAAAAGTATATGTGAGTAAGGATACCGGTCAAGTTGTTATAAATTGATGTACCATATAATACTAGAGGTCTGAATTATTTATATTACAAAGGCACTGGGTCGCCAATAGCTTGTCGTGAGGTCGGGTTTCATCCAACTGCTATATCTTATTTATTTACCGTGAGGTCGGGTTTACCACGGTTTACTATCATTATTATTACCACGGACTTTCAATGTTTGAGGTCGGAGGTGGGTATCCCACGGCTTATGATGGGTATATGGTATGTACATTGCTGCTCTCTCGAAAAATATAATCACTTCACAGCTATATTATTAGATTTAAGGATTATTTTAATGAGCATGATGTCAGATATTATGCTCAAATTTTATGTTGTGAATAAATTCAGGTTATAATTTTCTTACTAATAATTTCTTATTAAATTTTTAGCATGAAATTTATATTGTTGATTCGGGTATAAGTTCGGGGTTTTGTGGAAATGATTTTAAAAAGGGGAACTTGCAAAAGAGTGGACGTGAGGTCTTGGCAGAGAAGGAATTTTCAAAATGCATATTTTCCTATAATATGTCACTCATCGAAATTTATTTCACGTTTATTGCTTTAAACTGTTCTAGGTCCAGTAAATGAGACTCAATTTCTCGCCACGCCTTCTACATCATCACTCTTCTCGCGACAAATTTATAAAGATTCTATCTTATCTATCTCGTTTTTATTTTATTGGACTTATGTATTTTCATTTGTACCCTAAATCTCGCAAACACTCTGTAATGCTCGATCTTAGAATCAAACCCATATGAGTCTGCATTATGTGTGTTTCAGGTTATGACTTACAAGTGGCGATAAGCCGATCAGGATTCGAAGTCGTCATGGATCTTATATATTCGAGGTATTGTATTAATGCATGTGTTTACTTCTTTTCAGTTAGGGTTCCATTGATATTCCTAGGATTGTACAGCTGGGACTTCACTAGGCGACCACCCTGGGGAACTCGAGGGTATCCGAGTCAGGGTCCCGTGTTTGGCCGCCTTAAGGACATTAAGTCGCAATATGGAGAGGAAGAAGTGGTGCCGAGATAAATAATCGCATAATTTACTCATATGCATCTTCCCAATTTATAGGGCTCGGTTCCCAAATCTCCGTTCTTATTTTAGGAATAAGATCCGTTTTTCCTTATTAAGGATTATCCTTTTAAGAGATAAGATTTGTTTTTTCTTATAAATGATTATCCTTTTATGGGATAAAATATGTTTTCCCTTATCAAGAATTATCCTTCAAAATAAAGGATTTAGAAACTAAGAAATTAAGGGATGAATATGCTTTGCGTATTTTCCCATAACAAATTTCCCATATGCAGTGAGACATTAAATGTGATCGATCCCAGATTAGGACTCCGCACTGCCCGGGGTGGGTCTGTAGGGAGCGACATAGTTGAATCGCCTTAGGGCTAACATGGCATGGCTGCGTTGGGTCATATAAGGCCGAGCCTATTGAGTAGTGGGTCTGGGCCTAAAAAACCATGGTACTCACACATCCCATTTTAACTTGATGCTCAGGGACTTGGCTGACTAAAACATTGACCAAATGAAATATTATCAAAATGACTTAGACCCATATTTGCATTTGGTATGATTAGGCCTAACTCTAATGGGTTGAAATGGGTCGCTTGGAAACTTTTTACTTATAAGTGTAAATTCTGTGATTTGAAAAACTAAATTTTTGGAAATATAATATTTTATCAAAATTTGATTTTATTTTGATAAAAATACCTTGTTTTCTTATAAAATAACCATTTATTTTCTTAGATATACGAATATATAAATGATAAAAGACATTTTTCTTGAAACTTATCTTTCAAGAAAACATGGGAAGAAAGCTTGTTAAACCAAAAATATATTTTTTGACAAATTTGCCCTCTTCCTGCTTAAACTTGATTTTCTGTTTGGATGGCACTCATATAGTTATCCCCAAAACTACAACTTCACCAATTCGATTCCTGCTCTGCATATGATTTCTCCTCCGAAAACCGTAAGATCTCATAATTGAAAGAATAAGCTCTCAAGAAGTCGCACCTTCTTGCAAAATCTGAGGCGTGAGCAAACACAAGATAGAAACAACCTCTACTCCTTCGGGTCTGATGCCACATACGCTGATAAGGCAAAGAGTTCTGGCCCTTCACGCTTCGCACTCGAAAGAGAGGACGTATCTCGACGCAGAGAATCTACGCTTCTGGCCCTTCATTGTTAGGAAATTACACAATTCCCTATCTTCCAGATTTATGAGAGGAGTAAGAATAAAACAAATCAAGCGACACAATAACATTTACGTGGTCTCGACACAAACTTGCCTACTCCACGGGTCGCTTGCATCTTCACTAAAAGCGAAAAATATACTGGCTTATTAACACCTTAAAATTGCTCAATTTTCTCTTACTTTTCCTCTCTTCCTTCCACCATACTCCCTTCCATTTCCGAGATGTGGGATGTGGATGGATGATTACAAATGAGGAAGAGATGAGTTTATATAGGAAGATTATAGCCACTATTTCAATAGTATAGCCACAATTCCAATAGTATAGCCACCATTCCAATAGTGAGCCACCATTTCAATAGTATAGCCACAATTCCAATAGTAAGCCACATTTTCAATAGTATAGCCACCATTCCAATAGTATAGCCACCATTCCAATAGTGAGCCATAATTCCAACACCCTTCCCACTCAAGACCGATTTCAACTGCTCTCACACCTCGATCAACGCGCAGGCCCCTCCCCGATCTTGATACTATTCTTCAGCCAATCGGTCGAACACAACTTCGCCTTTATCAATGGTCACCTGCCTTGTCGGCTTCCTCGTAATAGCGTACATATTCTACTGGCCAGGAGAGAGCAACTATCTTCTCTGCAATTGAGAACCTTAACTCACTCGCGCACTCCTAGAGCATAGACACCTAGTTGTTCTTCTAATGTCAACATTCTCGCTAAATCAACATCCCGTTAGTATCGCATCTCCACCTTTGAAACAAAGTGCTTTGGGTCTGTAGGCACCCTCGCAGATATCCGAGATCCACTAATCGCTTCCCGCTGTAACTTGCCCGATTATCCATGTACTGCTAACAAATTCCCACCATTGGGCAATATCCGTCCTTCTTCAAACAAGAAGGGGTAGTTGGCATGAATGGTGTCATCGCACTCCCATGGAACCTCCTCCACTACTTGGTGCCGTCACAACACCTTCACCAAATTTCACAGCCTTACCGCTGCAAAACCCAGCTCCCTGGCCATGTCCATGATATGTACTGGTCCCTCCTCGAAGGTCTCATCCGCATCAACCACAAGCTCTCCCTAATCCACCACGAGTCGAATCCGGGGTGAACTTCTGGAGCATGGAAACATGAAATACCGCGTGCACACTCGACAAACTCGTGGTAGCGCCAACCGATATGCAACCGTGCCCACCCTCTCGAGTATCTCGAAAGACCCAATATACATCAACGACAACTTATCCCGCTTGCTGAACCTAATCACTTCTCTCTTAGGCATCACCTTCAAGAAGACATGATCACCCACCTCAAACCTAAAAAGGTCGCCGCCGTATCATTGCACTCTTGCCGACTCGCGTTGAGAAGACGCTTCCGTATCCAGTCCACCTTCTCTGAGGTGTCCCTGATCAAATCCGGTCCCGTGGAGGGTCTCTCTCCCACCTCCATCCAATAAACCGGAGATCTACATGGCCTCCCATACAAAGCCTCATATGGCGTCATCTGTATACTCGCCGAGCAACCGCTGTCAGAGGGCGAACTCTGGTCAAGGGTGCGGCTCATCCCAACCACCCTTGAAGTCTAGGACGCATGCTCACAGCATGTCCTCCAAAACCTGAATAGTCCTCTTTGACTATCCGTCTGTCTATGGATGAAACACTATGCTCATCCTCATCTATGTCCCCATGGCCCTCTGGAAACTCCTCAAAAACTGAGCCGTGAATCGGGGATCCCGATCCAATATGATAGAGACTGACACTCCATATAACTGGACAATTTCCCGTATATACAACCTGTCGAACTCCTCAAATGTGAAGGTCATCCGTACTACCAAGAAATGTGCTGACTTGGTGAGTCGGTCCACAATAACCCACACCGCGTCATGCCCCTACGATGTCCGTGGTAAGTGGGTCACAAAGTCCATCGACGCGTTCTACTCCACCCGCTACCTCCAAAGCCCGGAGTAGTTCCCACTGGCTCTGTTCAAATTTTTGACCTCGCCGACACGTGAGACATTCCGTACAAAGTCTCTAATGTGCCTCTTCATTTCGCTCCAACAGTACTGTCGACGTAGATCGTTATACATCTTCATGCCACCTCGATGCACCGGCAAAAAATCGTAGAGCAACGGTCCCCTGGGATCTCATCTCTAACTCTACCAACTGGGAACCACCACTACCCCCGTAATCGGGGTCTACCATCCGTGTGAATGGCCCAAATTTCTCGACACCGTACCTAATCGCACCTGATGGACGACATCTCTTTGTCCTCACCCCGACTCGATAACCCCGCTTCGAGGGAAAAGCGCATTCCCGACACCGCTTCGTTCATTGGCACATCACGCGCGGTTCTCCTCGCGCTCACATCGACTCGCGCCCGCTTCTATAACAAATGCCTCTTAGGTCCGCTTACACTCTCTAAGCACAACCCCCTCTCGAACACCATCCGTCTCGAAAGCAACCTGCTCTCTCACCGCTTGAAGGTCCGCATCTCAACGGCCCCCAAAGATACTCATCAGGTAAATTTCACCGCTGGCCTCGCAGACGCCGCTGCAGCATTACGCTCACCTCTTGCCTCCACAAGGGTGTCTCTCATATTGTTTAAGCGCTAAGCTCACGCTAAGGCTCCGTGCCCGCGGGCTACTCATACGCTATTATCGGCCAAGACTCAATACAAGGAGGGATACCTCCGAAGCAATCTCAATCACTCGACACCACTTACTTAGTGCATGTCTCCGCACACAAGCACTAAGGCCCCCATCTTGCCGACATCTCTCATCCTTGCGACCCCTCTCTAGTCGAAGGTAAGAACTCCTCTGTCCGAGTTCCCCATGCCTCTCAAGGCATCTCATCCATCTGTTAGAATAACATGTCCCGTCGCGCCTCAACGACATATGGGCGACATATCTCGACACCAATCCCATCTGCCCCTCCCGTAGAGGAACTGTGTCCTTTCATGCGCTGTGTTGACTGGTTTCGCCCTGCCTCGGGCTCATCAGGAAAGCGGCTTTAGCTTCCTAATGGTCTTGTTCTCACACGGGGGAAGTCCTCTTCTCCCCCACTCAAGTCTGGGGCCGATCCACTCTCTCGCTGGCCGAACATACCGCCCTACACCCTCGCAAGCTCCTCACTGAAATCCATTGTCCAGTCTATCACTTCAAAAGCTGTCAGTAAGCCATTCTTCTTCAATTCCTGGAATGGTTGCTCACATGAGTCATCCCACGTAAACCTGACCTCCTTCCGGGTCAACCTCGTCATAGGTGCACCTAACGGAGAAGTCCCCACGAAATCGTAGTAACCTCCGTAGCTTCAAAAATTCACACCCTGCTGAATTTTATGCATAAACCAATGCTCTCGCAATGCCTAGAGAACAATCCGCAAATGATCCTCATGCTCCTCCTCAAACTTATGCATGAGATTCATGAATGTCGTTGACGCATTCGTCAATCCAAAAGGCATCACTGTGAACTCGAAATGCCCATACCACGTCCGAAACGCTGTCTCGCTCTCGTGTGGTGTCACGGCAGAGCTCTTCATCTCGCACTCATCGCCTCCTCTCGACCGAACTCAAAATCGCTTTCACTATTCAAGCGAACCACCATGTATTAGAACACCTCTGTCGACAAACCGGAACCGTCGACAAAAATTTCACTACTCACAAAATTCACTATTTATGTGAATAGTAACCTCGCCTGAAAATTGACAGAAAAAATAAGGTTTAAGAAATATTCTTTTTTGATGTGGAAGATCAGTCAATGTTGCAACCACAGAGCATACTAAGAATATCCTAATCCTTATAACCAAAAATTCATACTATGCTGGGAATGTACAATTTTTATCTTCCGCATTTATGAGAGGAGCATGAATAAATAAATCAAGCGACAATATCAATATATTTACGTGGTCTCTAAGACAAACTGTCACCCACTCCGCCGCCGTACTTTTCACTAAAAGGAGAAAAATATAGTGTTTACACACCTGCCAAAATTGCTCAATTTTTCTCTCACTTCGCCTCTCTTCCTTCACCTTACCTCTCTCTTCCATTTCTGAGATGTGTGGATGTAGGGATGGGATTACAAATGAGGAAGAGATGAGTTTATATAGGAAGATTATAGCCACTATTTCAATAGTATAGCCACCATTCCAATAGTGAGCCACATTTTCAATAGTATAGCCACCATTCCAATAGTATAGTCACCATTTCAATAGTAAGCCACCTTTTCAATAGTATAGCCACCATTCCAATAGTATAGCCATCGTTCCAATAGTGAGCCATAATTCCAACATTCATCGTCCACGTTAGTCATTTTCCATTTCTTCCCTTCTTGATAGTTTTGTCTTCAAACTTCTTGCTATTTGGTTGCTGCAAAAGTCTAACAAAAGGAAAAATAGTGTTTGATTTTTTCTTTTCCGTCTCTTAAATTGCAGTGCTTTTGGATAACGGGTTTCTTGAAATTACTGTTCTATTTGTTCTGTCCCGTTGATTCCTTAAGAATGTTTAAAAGGGAAAATGAAAGAATTTGGCTCTCTAATCTTGATGACTTGATGTTTTCCCTAATTGACCATTTGATTCTTGGGGTATTCAATCTTTTCTTCGTTATTTTCATTGCTATGAACACTTCATGAGAGAGGTCTGGTTTTTTGTTTTCACTGGATTAGGGTCTTCCACCGTTAATTTGGATTAAGAGAGAGTTCTGTGATCTTCTGTCTATCTCGATATATTTTCAGTTAGTTGCTTTTATGATTCTTGAGAGTTTTGATGGGTGGTGGAGGCAAATCAGGGCTATGAAAGGGCCCAAAGGGGAAAGATGATCAGAATTTTTTAGGAAATGCTGGACTCGCAAGTGGAAGATACGTTTAGCAACTTCGTGTCGAGGCTTAGTTTTTCACACCTAAAGACATCCCGACTAGGAGCGAGTCATGCGAACTAATCTTGATTCACCGCGAAGAGAGAGTAATACTCTAACAAAGATAAAGGCTGGGTACTGGAGCGACCGAAGTCCCATATGATGGTGTGAATCCCTTAGCCACTAACCTGGATTTATGCCTTCAAGACCACATCATTTATATTTGATTTGCGGAATATCCACTTACAAATTTCATTGGTTTTACCCAGAGGTAGCTTCGTTAGAATCCATGTATTATTGCTTTCTAGAGCCCTTATCTCTTCCTCAACTGCCATTTTCCATGCCGGAATTTCCAATGCTTCGATAGACCTGCATCTTCACCATCTAACGCAGATATAAAAGCTATGTATGACGGCCGTAAGCCCTCACAGGACAGATAGTTGCCAATTGAGTTCTTTATGCATGATCTTACTCTTTTCTCAAGGCAATAGGCAGCTCTTAGTTGTCCACCATAGGAACAAGTGTCAATTTTGGAGGTAAGAGGATTTGATTCAGGTTCATGACTTTGCCCTATTTGAGTGGTGCAATCTATACTTTAGTTTGCTTCTTTTTCTAGTGTGCTAACGTAGCTTCACTAGTCAGGATTCCTACCAATGGACCAAGTTCGGGACCGAATGATGAAAAGTTGTGGTTCAGACTGAAGGGATGAAGTTGTGTCTGTGGATCGATATATAGATGTGAGAAGTTTAGACTGAAATATGGAATTTTTGGTTCAATCAAGGTCATCCCGACAACATCCAAAATTGATATTCCCTCGTGATCATACTCCCGAATGTTAGTTTTTGAAAAATAAGATTGATACCTAAAGATGTTACATCCATTAGAGCTGTAGAACCTTTTGTTATGATAGAATAACATCTTATACCCCTTTATTGAGTACCCCAAAAAAATGCATTTAAGGGATTTTGGATCAAGCTTAGTACAATCTTGTTGGTAAATGTGAACAAAGACCGTGCACCCAAAAACTATAGGAGGGAGATTTGTGGAGAATAATCTAACGTGAGAAGAAATACTCATAAGCACCTAGCAAGGTTTCGAATTTAAGGACTCTGATAGCCATTTTTCGAATGCAGATATGTCGCTGTAAGCTCTGGGCTTTCACCCAAAAAATGTTTAGGTCCATCGGGTAGAGAACATGATCTAGCCACTTTGCTGAGGTGCCTATATTTTTCCTTTTGGCTACCCCATTTTGTTGAGGGGTATCAACACAAGAACTTACATGAATAATACCCTGTTATGAGAGACAAGGACCAAGAATGAAGTTACAATAATCCCTGTCATTGTCGATTTTAAGGACTTGAATTTTAGTCTTAAATTGGGTATTGATCATTGAGGATAATGATTTGAAATTTTTTGTTGTTTCTAATTAATCTTTCATAAGATCTGTCCATGTTGTCCTAGAGTGGTCATTAATGAAAGATACAAACCAATGTGTCCCTGTTATATTTTTCACACGTGACGGTCCCCAAATATCACTATGGACTAAAGAGAACGGATGAGAGGGTGGATATTGAAGACTTGGATATACATGTCTAGCAGGCTTCGCACTTGGCAAATTTCACAACAGAAAGAACTAAGACTTTTTACTAACGAATAAATGAGGATAAGAACTAGGACATACATTTTCAAAGTACACAAATTTGGGATGACCTAGACGGTAATGCCATAACATGACTTGATTGTCACTAGGAATTGACACTGAACTAGAAACATATTGAAAAACACAACCTCGGATTAGAGCTGTTTCGCAGGAGTCTTTTTTCGATTATTTAGAGTCCTTCACTAATCTCAGCATTGCCAAATCACTCGAACTAGCCCGAAATTCATACAAGTTACGAGAATTTAATCATAGTTTAAGTTACTTAAGTAACTTTACTAATAGAAGACCATTGAAAGAATAAATCTCTTTCCAATTCTACCACTCCAATGCCGCTGAATCTCCGGGAGGTCGAATCATCAGCTCATTGGTTTAACCATGGTAGGATTAGGGCATGGTTAGTATTGTTGTAAAACACTCATATCTCCTCTCATGTGGTTTGAGGCTCCAGAGTCAACTATCCAGAGCCTTGGTCTTCTGCACGAGGCACTACAAACAGAAAGAATAATACCTTGATGTGCTATCATGCTCAATGCGGTCGATCTCTTAATTTGTTGAGGGACTTGGGAGGCAAAGAGGTATGACTAAGCAGTTTCTGTAGGGCTTCAAGTTGTTCCTTTGTGAATAGACTAATCTACTAAGACTTGCATTTTCTGTTGTTGCAGCACTATTGGCACGAGTATCCTTGTCATTTCTAGCCTGGTTTGGCTTCCAATCTGTTGGTTTTCCACCAAATTTCCAACAATTTCTTTGACATGTCTTGGCCTCAGAGTGGTGAAATCATAGTGATTGATTTTATTGAAAATCTTCCCAAAAATAATTCATCTAGTCGCTTATAAATGGATAATTAATTTAACTATCCAATAAAATAGTTAGATAAACTGTATAAGGATAACAACCTGACAATAGACTAGAAATTTAATATAAAAATAAGAGATAATACTTAGCTAACAAATGTACTAGCCACCTATATAAAATAGCTAACAACCAGCCTTAATATTTTCACACTCCTCAAGCTAGTACAGAGATATTAATATACCTAAATTTTTACTTGTAAGAGCTTCAAACTTGTCTCTAGTCATTCCTTGAGTCAAGACATCAGCCACTTGTTGTGCAGTAGTAATGAAAACAATACAAACTTCCCCTTTCTCAATCTTCTCCTTAATGAAGTGGCGATCAATTTCAACATGCTTTGTGCGATCGTGATGGATTGGATTGTGTGCTATGTTGATGGCAGCCTTGTTATCACTATATAGCTTCATTGCTACTTGACTTCCAGCCATGTTTAACTCACTTAGCAAAATTTCTCGATCCACAACAAGTCACAAATCCTCGAGCTCAAGGCTCAATTCTATCGATGTCAGTGGATTTCAAGAACAACGACGCTTTACTCCGCCAAGTAACCACATTACCCTAAACTATAATGCGGTAACCAAAGGTGAATTTTCTATCCAATTGATTGCCTGCCCAATCTGCATCAATGAAAGCTTCAACTCTTTGATTGCTTCTCCTTCTTAAAGAATAGGTCTCTTCCAGGTGTCATCTTCAAGTACCTCAAGATTCTATAGACTGCTTCCATGCGTTCTTCTTGTGGAGAGTGCATGTATTGGATTACTAAGCTCATAGTAAATGCAATATCTGGTCTAGTATGTGAAAGGTATATAAGCCTTCCAACTAGACGTTGATATCTCCCCTTATCCACAGGTGTTCCATCTTCTTTGTTGCTAAATTTTTTATCGACTCCTTACGTGGGTAGATGTAAGCGCATAACCTTTCCATTCATGTTTTTGTGCGCATCCGCAAGACATACTTCCTTGTGTGAGAGCAATTCCCTTGCCGTTTTCTTAAGTAAATCTCCATTCCCAAAAAAAAAAATATTTAAGTTGCTCAAGTTCTTTGATTTCAAAACTCCTTAGCTAATCTTTCCTTACATTCTCCAATTCGGGTAGTATCATTCCTCGTTACGATGATATCATCAAATATAACCATCAAGATAGCTAGCTTTCCTCCTCCGAATGTTTAGAGTAACATGGTACGGTCAACTTGACTCAGACAAATTCCTAATTGCTTGATAACACTCCCAAATCTATCATACCATGGTTGTGGGGATTGCTTAAGCCCATACAATGATCTTTTAGCTAGCCTACATACCTTTCTTGAGTTGGTTTGATTAATAAACCCAGGTGGTATGTCCATATAGACTTCCTCCTCTAAGTTTTGGTTCAAAAAGGCATTCTTCATGTCTAATTGGTGAAGTGGCCAATCTAGGTTGGCAGCCAAAGATAGCAGAATTCTTATGGTGTTGCTTACACGTTGTAAAAGATTTCAGGTGCCAGAGAGAGCTTATTTACACCTTATTTGAACTTATCTTCTCACATAAATACTTTTATAAAAAATTATAGGTGTTTGGAAGAGCTTATAAAAATAACTTATGACCCTCCTATAAGCTCATTTTAGCTTATTTCAATAAGCTTCATGGAGAAGTTTATCAAAATAAGCTTAAAAAAGCTTATATGAAACCTAAAAATCGATTATCTTAATGACAAACTCAGAATTCGACAAATTATATAAAAATAGGAAAAATATGAAAAATTTGGAAAATAAATTCCAAAAATTATGTTAAATAGAAAAATCCAAAAATTATGTCAAAAATAGGTAATTTTTTTGGAAAAATAGGAAAAATAATGAAAAAATAGAAAAAATTCCAAAAAAATTATGTAAAAATAGGTAAAACTTTTGAAAAAATTATAAAATAGGAAAATTCTGAAATATAATTAAAAATAGAAAATATTCTATTGATGATGGAAAATGATATTAATGATGATTTTCTTTATTTATAATTTGATGCAGATCCATGAGTGTTTATTCTGTTTTGGAACTTATAATTTTGTGATGTTAGGAAGCACTATGATGTTTGTTATTTTGTTTGGGAAATGTTTGTGATGATGGGAAGTACTAGTGGTGTTTGATTTTTATGTTTGATGTTATTTACTTTATTGTATTTTATTATTAGATAACAAATATAAACAATATTTAGTGAGATATATAATTTTTATTTATATTAGGTAGGGTGCACATCACTTAAAAAAGTTCACATCTCAAGTACGCCTTACTCCTCAAGGCCCTAAGAGGCTTTTGCGCCTCGATGCGCCTTAAATAAATATGAGTTCATGATACATCATGTTCCAATTTATAGAAAGCGTCCCAAAGATTTTAATGAAGAAAAAAAACCTAGAATATTTTAGTTTTTATAATCTCTTTGATGCATATGAAACAAAAGTGAATATGAGAGAATGATTCATTAGCTATTTTTTATACTAGAGATTACATTTGAATGATAAATGTTTTTAGTATATGGTGAATCTTTACTTTATATATATATATATATATATATATATATATATATATATATATATATATATATATATATATATATATATATTAATTTTTAGTTCTTTAGTTTTTAGTTTTTTTAATTTTTAAAATTTATGACAAGTGCTTATTTATTCAAACACTTCAATTTTATAATTGTTTATGATGGTATTTTAACCAATTTTAGTTGTTATAAGTGCTTGTATAGTTATGCATCCAAATACCTTAAAATAATGCACAATCGCTTTTTAAAATATGCATCTAAACACAAATAGCTTATTGAATAAAGTACTTATGACATAAGCTCTATAAAGCAAGTAAGTAATTGTCGCTTACCCAAACAGGGCCTTAGTGAACATGTTTGCAATCTGATCTTCAGATTTGCAGTGTACCAAGAGAACATCCTCATTCTTTTGCACTTCTCTTAGGAAGAACAACTTGATATTGAAGTGTTTTGTCTTCCCACGAAATTCTGGATTGTTTGAGATGGCAATGGTAGCTTTATCAAGCAACAAAGATCTTAGTGTGCTTTCTATTTGCTCCAAGTTGATATCAACTAGGGTCTTTCCTAGCCATAAAGCTTGATTAATAGTAGATGTTGCAACAATGAACTTAGCTCCCAAAGAGCGACCGAGCCACAATTTACTGCCACCTCAACAGACACTCCGATCCAAGAGTAAAACAGTGACCTGAGGTATTCTTCATGTCATCAACATAAACCCCCCAATCATTGTCAGAGAAGCCACTTAACTTGAACTCTTTGGACTTGACAAACTTAACACCAAAATCATAAGTTGGCTTAACATATCTTAGCACCCTTTTGTCGCTTCTAAGTTCAATTCACTGCAGACAATGCACACCCGCACTTACCGAATTCAGAATGTCCGGTCTAGTTGTCAGAAGATACAGCGAGACAACCTACCAGACTTCTAAAATGAGCCCATCAACTTTCTCACCCCATCTTCCTTGCTTCCTCCTTTGAATCTAGAGTGCCTATGCCTTTACGTTTCAAGATTGAATTTCTTCAAGCTCTTTTATATATTCTTTCGCAAGTAAAGTTTCATATTCATTTTACGAATTTCCATTCCAAGGGAGTAAATATTCAAAGTTTGTCATTTCAAAACTCCATCATTTCTTGCTTGTTGTTGCACTAAGTTGACTTTGTTCCCCGTCACAAGGAGATCAGGCTTACATACAACAAAACAATAAGAATATCAGCTCATCCTTTTAACATACAAAATTGATTCAAAAGAGACCCTTGAGAACCCCAAACCCTTGATATGCTCATCAATCCTATTGTACCAGGCTCTGGGAGCTTGCTTTAGGCCATAGAGTGCCTTTCTCAACAAATAAACATTGTCCTCTTCACCTTCTTTGACAAACCGCTTGGTTGATCTAAATCTCCATCCGCAAATAACCATTTAAGAATATTAACTTGACATCGTCGAGCATACTAATTCATCTATGTTGCAACTGCAAGTAGAAGTCTGATTTCATCTAATCTAGCTACTGGTGCAAAGGTGTCAGTGTAGTCAACACGTGGGATATGTGCAAAACCTTTCACCACCAACCTTGCTTTATACTTGATGACAGTGCCATTCGCATTCAATTTAGTTCTCGTAATCTATTTCCGACCCTAATTACTACTTTCGAGGTATGTCAACTAGTTCCCACCTATGTTTTGCTTTTTTTAATCATAATAAGCTCCTCCTTCATTGCAGCTTGCCATTTCTGACTTTGATTTGCTTTCTCAATGTTGGTAGGTTCACATACAGCCACATTGCATCTTTGATAAACATTTGCAAGTTGCCTCGTCCCTCTAATAGACCTATCATCAATTAGATCAGCCTAACCATCTTCAAAAAATTGATCTGTTAAATTTGACTTGAGGTGTTGTTCTTTTTGCGTCTTTTGTCCTTGATCCTCCTCAAACCTATTCCTCCTCTTCAATAAAGTGGATGTCTCTACTTACAACAATCTTGCCAGCTTGAGGTTGGTAGATTTTGTAAGCCTTGGAGGTTAAGCTATACCCAATGAAGATTCTAGGTAGAGCTCTTTCATTTAATTTATCTCTCTTAATATGAGGAACATGGGTGAAACAAAGGCAACCAAAGACTTTAAGAAAATTCAGAGAGGGTTTATTGCCATACCAAGATTCAAAATGTGTCTTGAACCTTACTGCACTTGAATGAAGCCTATTTTGTAGGAACACTGCTGTGTTTGTTGCTTCTGCCCATAATTTCTTAGGCTAATTCTTTTCATCCAGCATCCATCTAGTCATCCCCATGATGTATCCGTTCCTCCTCTCACTCACTCCATTTTGCTGTGGAGTATATGGAGTAGTTAGCTGATGATGAATGCATGCCTCTTCACAAAAGTGGTTAAAGGCTTTTGAAGTGTACTCCTTGCCATTGTCAGATCTTAGCATTTGAAT
Organism: Tetrastigma voinierianum; assembly: GCA_016808115.1. NCBI lineage: Eukaryota > Viridiplantae > Streptophyta > Magnoliopsida > Vitales > Vitaceae > Tetrastigma > Tetrastigma voinierianum. The sequence goes on from JAEQBH010003303.1 coordinate 43,217, forward strand.
TTTACATTGACTTTCATTCACCACCTTTACTTTGAACTTCCCAAAAACTTGTGCCACTTCTAAACTTATGCTTCAAAAAATAAATCCAGCACATTTGTGTTAGATCATCACTAAAAATGGCATAATAAAAACTACCATTTAGTGAAGGTGTCCTCAGGCCAAAGAATGCCTCGTATTTAACCATTGTGAAGCCTGCGGGCTCTCCATGCTGTTTAGAAAGGTTTTCAATAAACTTCCCAATTTGACAGGCGTTACACTATGATACATGAGATTCTAGTCTGGTAACCCATTCACCTTCTCCTTAGACTTCATTTCCTAAGAAGAAATTCTTGATAAATGATATAGTGTCCACTTTCTCGCGATAGGTTAAGGATTTCCTTGTCGAAAAGCTATTTGCTCCTCCACCAAAGGATTAAGAGTAAAGCTCTTTCCTTTCATACTTACTTTCAAACAACTTGTATCCTTAAACACCACTTTAAAGCCTTTTTCAATTAGTTGACCAACGCCCAACAAATTTTGATCAATTTCAAGACAAATAATCCATCTGAAATAAACTTTGTGTTTGAACAAGTTAAGATAGCAATAGTACCTTTGCCCTTTACTACAATATGTTTGCCATCTCCCATTCGAATCTTTGATTAGCTAGCTTCACCAATTGTGTGAACAACTCCTTATTGTAAAGTCATGGGTTGGTACTGGTACAACTAATCGCACGAGCCAACATTTGTTTAACCTACTGGCTGGGTGAAGCAAGTGGTAACAAATGTGTTATCCTCTTTTCTTGATTTGTTGTTTTGGCCTCCTCATCATGGTGCTGCCTTTTGTCTTTGCAAATAATTGCTTCATGTCCCATTTGATTGCACTTGGAGCATTTGGCATTCGGTCTTCTCTAACACTTGAAAGGTGGATGACCCTTCATTGTAATGCCGGTGATATGACTTCTTCTAGCCATCATTTTTCCCATTTCAGCAGTTTGATCATTTGTCCTAAGGCCTTTGTTCTTCCATTTATTCGTGGCTCCTTAATGCTTAGCTAGCCAGTTAGTGCTTTTCGTTGTTGTGCCTTCTCTCATGAGTCTCCTTTCGCTTCTTGTGCTTGCAAAGCAATTTAATAATTACACTAGAGAAATTCTAATGTGTCCTTGGTATTTTCAAGGGCAGTGATGGTTGCTTCATACCTTTCTAGAACAGTAACAAGAATTTTTTCAACTACTCTTGAATTTGTGAATTAAGATCCAAGAAGTCTCACTCTATTTTCAATTCCAAGAAGTCTGTTAGTTCTGATTAAGAATCCTTCATTCTTTGCAATTCAACTTCCCTTACCAAGTTTAGAATCTGGATACCTTTGATTCTCTCATCTCCAACATACTCCTTTTAAAGATAATCCCACATCTCTCGGGTCGAATTTTAGAGACATGATCCATGTGAAGATGGTGGGAGGATCACGTAAAATAGATAGCCTGGGCTTGATTTCCTTGTACTACTATTGCACTTCATCTCGAGCCACGGTTGGATTTTGCAGGAAGTGCAAGGACTTCACGCCTCTTATACTCAAGCCTGATCCAAGGCTTCTAGATATGCCTCCACTCTTACTGCCCACATTTGATAGTTTGTTCCATCACAAGCTGAAGGAGCTATTGCTGTTAAACTGGCTTCACCTTCCATGATTGAATTGCAGGCCCCTTAAGAAGAAGGGCTTTGATACCAATTGTTAACTTTAAAGCTGGTAGAAGACACAAAAATGGAGAATGGGCAGAGGAAGATAAGGAACGATTTCATTGATGGCGAAAAAGCTTACATGCGTAAAACTCTCCCGATATAAAAAAACAAATCACTAGGATTAAGGAAAATTAACATCAAAGCACTATAATTAAGTACCTAAAATCAAGCAATGACTGAAAATTGGAAATCAAATACTAATTCAACAAATTTGGGACTAATTAACGAAATCAACAACTTAACAAAAATAGAAAATGCTGACAACAACCCTAAACATTTAATTCTAACACAACAAAATAGCTAGATAAAATCCCTTTAAAGATAAGGATAACAAACTGTGATAACAGGGACTAGAAATTAAATGTAAATTAAAGATAATACATAGCTAACAAGTAGCTACCAAAATTTCCTATTAAATAACTAATCAGAATAATCCCGGGTCTCCGAAAGGGTACTTATGTGTAACCGTATGTATCAAGGGCTTCCTTAATTATTTTAGTGTCATAATAGAATTTTTGAAAATTGGTTTATATGAAATTATAAAATTTTCAAAGAATTGTGGCACTTTTGCACCATGAGTGGAATAGTGAAAGTATAATTACTTGGAAGCTTAAATAGGTAAAATAATAATAACAAATTGCCAAAATAGTTCGTATAAGCTTCCTTTAAAATTCTCAGATTCCCTTGGATGATCGAAACTGACTGTGCATTAAGTTCGGTTCTCACAAATCTAGTAACTCAGAGTTTCAAGTAAATTTCGAGACAATCTAATATTTTACGAATTTCTTTGTGCGACAGTTTAAAGTGAAACTCGAAACGGGATTTTAGAAAATCTTAAAAATGGCAAATATTTAAAATATTCAATTGTGATAAATAAAATTTTTCGACAAAATAGACTAATAAGGTAATATAAATTATTTATCTAAATAATAATAATAATAATTAAAGAAAAGCACATAATTATAAAAACGAAAATAAAAAAGAAGATAAAAAGCAAATGGGATGAGACGGATGGACGGCTGAGCGTGGGAGGCAACGAATTAGGAGAGATTTTTATTTTATTATTTTTTCTTTTCGCTTCTTTCGACATAAATCTGATCGTAGCTTCATCTGGGAGCATAGCAAGTCACCACTCAAAGTTATAGCTCACGTGATAGTACCAATATCTTAGCCTTTAGTCAAACTTTAAAATGTAGAAATTTGCCTACTTGTGTTATTTCCTCGAAAGCCTAAACGTTATATAAACTACTGAAATTTTCTTAGAGACTCGTAGTGTCGGGGAACTTCATCCAATATTTAGACCTAGCTATGTACTTAGGAATTTCGATTGTGTTCTGACATCAGTGGTTGAATTTCTGGATCAAGTCGACACCCGTTGAAATTTCGTGATCAGAAGCTCGACAAGCTCCATTAAAATTTTCGTAAATGTTTCGAGTATTTTTAGACTCTATGGAAAGTCCCTTCAGTCAAAAGTTGACTAAAACAGATAGTTTCATGACGAATTCAGATTGACATTTTTGGCCAATTTCACATCATATTATCGATGCTCATATCGAATGGGATCAGCACGCAGTTTTGTTAGAATCGAAGTCTGCTCGACATAGTCATTTTGAAAGCCCCGTGTATGTTTTATGGTTAAAACGTTAAACCGAGGAGATGCGACTAGATGGATTGTGTAGGCTTATTTGAGCATCCGACGAATCTAGAGTGCTTCGATACATTTGAAAGAAATTAATGGTAAAAATGCGAGTACTCAAAATCATTTTCTAAACGAAGTGTTTAAATTACACTTTGTAAAGTGCTTGAAAATATGGGATGAGAAAGATTTTTTTACCTCTCAATTGTTATACTCAATGCAAAGTTCGATTTCGTATTTAAGAAACAATTGGCCCGATGAAGCAAAACCCCAGATGGCACAAATTTCGCCTGATGTGGCTTCGGATTGTGCATGGTATGATTATGGGATATTATGACTAACTATATTACCTAGTCGGCAATTGGGGGTTAGATCTAGTATATATTTATATAGTGAGTCGCCTCTCGCATACTGAGATATAAGCAATACACACTTGGGCATATAAATACGCGCTGGGCTTGCCTTGTGTTCCATTATACTATATGTATCCCGTCGTTTCATCGGACTATTAGCCGTAAGAGGTGTTCCAAGGTTCACTACCAGTGCCAAATTCCGAGGTTCCAAGCATCACGCCTAGGTATTTTTAAATGGCCAATAAAGTGGTTGGTACTTCGATTTACAAAAGATAGCACTTTCAGATATTAACCACCATCAAATAAGCCAAAGAAGAGAATAGTTTTCGTATCAGCTAAAGTTAGTAGTCAGCTGCACGCTTTCAAGAATGTAAATAAGCCAAAGCACGCTAAAAATGGTTTTCATGGGGAAGAAACTCGCTTCATAAACGCTTTACTACCATTTCGTACATATTTTTATATCGAGGTACAAACAGTTGCATGAACATTTAGAACTTATAATAATTTCACCGAGCCCGTCGCCTACGCTGCTTAAAAATAATTTTTCAAAAAGTGTGTCAAGCCGCACCTTTCCAGGATCCTTAGTCCTAGACACTGTGTTGTGATTATATATAAGATGGGCGGTGTAAATTAAAAGTAGTAAAAGCAAATGTGACATTTCAGATATGTAAATATCTTTGTAAATATGCATGCATGGTTTCGAAAACAGTCATGATAAAATTATGTCGATCATCCCCAGTATCTTATATTTTGACGAGGACCAGTCCTTTATCGTCAGAAGTTTGAACATTTGGAAAACATCAAGCGATATTTTTGTTATACGTTGATTTTGTATTTGGGCTCGACGACCGTGCAATGCGAGGTCAGTTTCATTTTCGTTAAATCTAAAGGTGGATTTTGATAGAAAAGGAAAATTTTATAACCCACGCTTTTTCAAATACAGCTTCGTAGCTTTAATCCGCTAGCTTCATGGTAACTCGTCAATGAGCGAGTCATTGGAGGTTATCAGGAGTCGCTTACAGCATTTCCCGTCACTAGCGGGTCTGCCACTAACAACAAATCCCAGTAGCCTCCTATTAAATAGCTAACTACTACCAATGGAATATCACAAGTGGTCACTCCATGATCTTCGCTAGACTCAGCTTGATTATGTGATGTGCTATGTGTGTATAGGGCTAAAACATCTATGGTGAGATAGTGTTTGTACTGTCCATCATCATAAGCTTTCTTCTGACTTTTTTCTCTTCTTACTTCTCAAAAGGCCTCTTGTAAGGTAGGAAGGCTTAAAGGCTCATTATTCTTCCTCTCACTTCATCTAGTCCTTATCTAGTCGAATTAGGAACCTTATTGCCCTTTTCTCTACAATCTTCTTGTACAAGGCTCATTTGAGCACTTGCAAGGATAGATTTGATACATGTCAAGATGTTGCCAATACCTTGATAGTATATTGTAGTATCGAGTATCACTTAAATCTCCTTGCCTTAAATCATGCAGTCTAGTTTCAACCTCCACTAATTTTGATATGTTCTTCGGGCGGCTTGAGTAGGTTTCCATATCGCATCTGCACACCCCATCCCCGCCCATGTGGGATGACGGATCGCACACTAGACTCGGTGACTTCTTTACGTGATTTTCTCGATATCAGGCCCATTTCGATAAACAAATCCATATATTAGAATATAACTTGTATTACTACTAGTGATGTTTAAATGTTCTCGTATTCATATATTCTCGAAGTTCCAGATTTACTGCATTTCTACACAAGTTGCACTATCTCCAAAATATTGGTACTTACATTTCAAAACAAAAGTAAAACCTACAGGAATCCTATCGTTGTGTCGCCCGCGAACGCGGAATGCCTCGAATGTCCTTCGATACCTACATGGATGAAACACCTGCATTTCCAAGCTTATAGCGAAGGGAAAACATATAATACATATGATCACAACAGTGGTCCTCAATTACAATATACATATTTAACAGTTCATATATCAGAATTTTCATATCTCCCGTAAGAGTGCAGAACATAAATCTTGTACAGAGGGTACCCGTAGGTACACTACAGAACAAAACTGATTATTTGTGATTTCGTATAATTATTTCCATATATCACATTATTCAGATTCTTATCATATAAATGTTTGCCTGTATAAACCAAAAATAATGAATGAGAGGGACACAACACAATATGTAACACCCCAAATTATACCTTAGTAGTTTATTACATGTTTAGGGTATAATATAAATAAAATTTGCATTTTTCGGAAATTTGAGTACTAAGGATAAATTGGTAATTTGCCAATTAAGGACCCAAGTGACATAAGATGGAAAAGATTATATGGGGAAGTGGGAAATATGACAAGTTGATTTTCAAATAGAATGACGTGAAGGACTAATAAGTAAAGAAAACTGAGGACATTTTTCCTGAGAGTGGAAGGACTATAGTTAAACATGGCCTTATAGTGGAGGACATTTCCCATTTGGCTTAGGGCTTACGGTTTTGAGAGGAGAAGAAGCCATTTTTGGGTTTCTACTTGCCCAAGCAAAGAGAAGGAAGAAGAAAAGGTTTAAGTTTCAAGAAATCAAGGTATGAAATACTTGTATGGACCTATATGTATGGATACTTGTTTAGGTTTGTGTATGGAAAGTATGGATTTGTCAGCTAGGAAACCTCCATCCTCTACCTTTGCCTGCTCAGCTAGAATAACCCTATCTATGTATAAAAACGATTTTCGTTGGTGTTAGTGTAGTTTTGTGGTTGGTTTTGAGTTTTTGTTGGAAATTTCGGGGAAAAAGAGGCAAACCTATAGAAATCGCAAGAGAGTACCTAAGATCGAAAGTTGAGTAACCACACTGGGGCCATTTTGGTCTCAGATAGTCATTGGAACTGCTATCGAAAGTCGAGCACCGGTACCCAAGCTATTTAGCCTGTGAGGATGCTACACTGCACTGGAAGTTGAGTATCACACCCAAATTGCCGGCATAGTCCGGAGTACCGATCCTACAACCCCGTTCTTTGTCTTGTTCTTCTCACTCGAATGAAAGGTCGCACATGTATGTTAGTTGTATGAAAATGCCTGTACTTCGCCGCTTCGCGGAAGGCGACAAACATTGTTCTTCGCCATTTTCTAATGTGATTATGAATAAAATAACAAGCTTGGAAACACATATAATTGTATGCCTGTTGGAGACCGAATAGTGGATGAATAGGCACGCTTGTCTCGCACGATTAATTCCCGCATCGTGTTATGACACCTCCGTTATGTGGGCACGCACGCCTTGCTCAAGGCTTCCTAAGACTCGCTAGTACCACGACGCTTCCGCTGGGGGGTGGGCAGCACGTTGCGGCTCGACACCTCCGTTCAAGATCAGATAGTACCTTCAAAATTTATCAGGTCACATCCTCCTCATTCATTACCGGTTTATACAGCTAATACCATATGATACAAGAATATGAATAATGAACAATAAGAAAGCATAAGCAATTGGTTCTGCTCTGTTATGTATTGTACCTATGGGTGCCTTTTGTACAAGATCTCTATTCTGAACTCCTACGGGAGATATGAAAACTCTGTTATAAGAATTATGCTATATGAAAACTTTGTGATAAGAATTAGGTTATACGTAAACTCTGACATATGCATTATGTTATATGTATCCTCAGAACAGGACCACTTCGCGGTCATTCCTGTTATCTCAAGTTTCCCACGGTTATAAACTTAGTAATCGGGAGCGTTTCATCCTAGGTACTGAAGAAGACATTTGAGGTATTCCTTACACAACATGGCCAACACAACAATAGGAGTCCACCTAATGTAGGTTTTGATTTTTGGTTTGAGAATGTAAATGTAAAAGTTTTTGTAATAGTAGAGTTTGTGTAAGTACAAGTAAATGGGACTCATATATGTATATACAGGACATTTAAACATCATTACGGTGGTCGTAGTACAAGTTGTATTTCATTATGAAATTATATATGAAATGGGCCCACCAACGCCTGTGGCTCTGGGGTAGGGAGAGGATGTCAACAGGTACCCGAAGGTACTAAGACAAGACCGGAACAAGAGCCAAGCACAATACGTGGGCTCGCCACATAATGCAGGTGTCAGAGCCAAAACAGAGCACCGAACAGAGAGAGTGTCGGGCACTAATCACAGACGTGTCGCCGCATTAGAAGTGTCGTAGCACTAGCAAGAGTGCTTTAGCATTGATCAAAGGTACCTATCCATTCATTATTCAGTCTTAGGCAAGCATACAATTATATGCACTATCGAACTTATTATATTGTTCTTAATCACATTAGCAATTAAGAGGAAAGAAACAATGTCTGCCCAACGACAGGATCGCCGAGGCCAAGCGAGGTTCAGAGCATTTTTCATATCACATATATACTTGTACGGACCCTTTCATTCACTTATTAGGATCCTCCTTTAATCCAATGGATGATTGATAGACTTAATGGAAGAGAGAAAACAAAACAGATTCTGCCGCCACGCCCAGCGGCACGCTACGCCAGCGGCTAATCGCTATGCCTAGGCGGATCGAATGTTCGAAATCTGTCTGCCCGCCTAGGCGTGGGTTCCTACTCCTAGGCGAAGACCTACGCTTAGGTGAGCACTCTACGCCTAGGCGTAGAGCGTCGGATTTGCCATAAATGGGCAATTTCCTATTTTTCACCAGAAATTTGCCAATCAAAACCAAAGTAAAGTAAAACAACTCCCAAATCTGACTTAAGCCAACCCAAAATACATATAATGAAAGTTAGGGTTTTCCCTAACCCAAACATAAACAAAGAGGGAGTTAGCACTCTCTAATATCAAACGAGATTTATACCTTGTTTTTCTTAAAACCTTTAACTAGCTTCATTTTCTTCACTTTCTTACTTGAACAAGACTAGATCCTTGAACAAATGGAGAACAAGCAAACCAAAATTGGTTTTCTCCCAATTGTAGCCCTAACTCAAAGCCAAAATGAGATTTGTCTCTTCTATAGGGCCATGTTTGGCTTTATCTAAAAAAATTTCCTAAATTCTTAACCCTTTCCATTTGGTCTCCCCACTTCATCCTATTTGAAAATCAACTTATTTAAATTCTTATAATAGCATATCATCTTCGAAGTGGTGACCTTTGGTTCCTTAATGACATTTTACCATTTTAACATTTTTCCCACTTTGACTCTAATTTCAAAAACAGTACTTTAACTTACATTATACCCTAAAACATGTAATAAACTACTAGGTATAATTGGGTTACAACATCCTAAATCTGAAATATTCGAACAATAGAAAACTTTCTCTAACTTTCGTAGTCATGGAGTTGATTAGCCATGCCATGATCATATGATTCTCTACTTTTCATGATCGATAGTGAAGATTTGTTCTCTTTGGAATTTGAATCTCACTAGTGAGATAATCTTCTCTTCCTCTGCCACAAATATACACGAAAACTGATTGTGACCATTGAAGATAATTATGCCCATTTAGTTCGTGGTTTGTGATAACGAGGGATTAGTTTTCCATGAGATCTAAGGAGTTCGTTCTTGCTCCCGGGAACTAACGCCAAATGCACGGCATGATTGAGAATTCATGCTGAAAGAATAATTGAGAACCTGCGAATAGGGTCTGAGCTAGGGTTAAGAAGTCGGGCTATGATACTCACAAAATTATGGAATAAACACTGAATTCTCGCATGCCTACAATCCTAGATCCTTTTAAATGCCATGCCATTCCAATCCACTAAACAAGGAGAAAATCTATGAAAAACTTCAATGAAAATGGGAAACTACCACAACCACCCGCAGAATCATCATAAACTACCGTAAATTACTCACTTCACTAACAAAGCAATCCACATTTGATAGTCACAACTATTCATAACCCTAGGAAATTATGAATATTTTGTACACAATTATTGTATACATACGCACACACATCCTGCTTCGATATATTTTTTCTCAGAAATTTCTCTTCCATAAAGAGGAAGATCATATTTAATTTTTATCAACTAAGCTAACTAATAATTGGAATAATACGCCAAGAATGCAATCATTATTTCCGTGTTTCTAGAATGTGGAGTATTACTGTGAAATGTCATTTTCTGGAAATCCATTGAAAGAATTGCTGAAAACATGCACAGAGTGAAGGTAAAAGGTATAGAAAGACCAATGGTGATGAGGGAGCTTAATATACAGAAATCCCGGAGATCATTTGTATTCTTCGATGAGTCTCTCGAAGTTAAGAGTTCTTTATCGTGACTCAAATTTTAAGCTCACGCTTAAAAGCACGGTTTATTCTATGAAGACCACGAAAGTTTTGAGAGTTGGTGCGAGAAACATGATATTTTCGATCCAATGAGCCATAAACTCCGTCGCACATTCCTCCAAATTATTAGGTAACATGTGAAACTTTTCTTTCTTTCTTTTAAAAAATTTATTTAATTTTGACATAATATCTCGTAAAAGGATGCATTCCACGGATTGTATGATCTCTGCACCGTGGGCACAACTCACGGGAACTTTTCCATTGAAAGCGTATGTGTCGTTGGTGGGAATCGAGGCAAGCTACATAGCATGATCCAAGTAGGTTCTAATGCGGATTCAGATTGCGAGAATGCAGCCACGATGCTACGTGCACATATTTTGAGGCGATTCAAATTGGAACAGAATCAAGAGGATGAGGTGTGGGGTTTAGTTAACATTCTTCGTGATGTACTTCTTCAGAAAAGGTACTAATGTTGTCACACCCCAATTTTTTTTCTTTTTCAATTATTGAAGGTTTTGGCAAAAAAATTTCTCAAATTTTTGTTAGCAATAGACTGGATACATATATACAAAGATGAGGATCACTTTTACTACAACTGTAACCATATTTTATAGCTAAGGTAATACATAGATTCAAGAACTATCTTAGGTAAGTTGATTAGGATTTGACAACTACATAATACATTAAAAATACTACAAAACTCCTAGAAATCCGCTTACATGCGAATGATCAATCCAAAATCTAGCTTATTAATGGTTGTTTTGGTGTTCGTAGATTCACAAAAATCTATAATCCGCAAGTAACCTAGCTGGGGTAGCCTAAGCTTATCAGAAGCATAAAGGGGTTTTTAAGGTTGTCCACGGGATGAGTTTTGTTCCCAAAGAGTGGCTCAGCTTAGTTCAATTTTAAAGAAAAATTATTTGTAAGAATTAAAATTTTGATTTTTTAGAGAAGTTGATTGAAAACGGATTTTTATCAAATAAAAGAAGGCCTTGGAGATTAGGGTTTCACCAAGACACGGGTCTTAGGTGATTAGAGAGATATGAAAACCTAATTGGCCCTGACGCCCCATTTCCTGAGGTCCGTCACTACCCAACCCAAGCGTAAACATTCTGTGAATGCCTGGGTGACCCGACATTTCACGAAAACGGTAGCCTTTCAGACGGAGCTCTACCCGGATACATAACTTGTATATAACCTGTCCCAACAATCCAATATAACAATCCATGAGTAAACGGCCACTGGGGCCCACAAACCACCACTCCATCCTAAATACCCCAACTATATACAACAATTTCAAGAGTTAAGAAATTACTTTATACAAACATATATTAAAATGAAAAACATTCTAATACATGCATATTAATAAAACCAAAGCCACTAACCCGACTTTCTTCAAGTTTACTTAAGACGAAGTCGCCTCCTCGTGAGCTCTCAGACCAAATGATATCCTCGATGTAAGAAGAAGTCAAGAGTGGAATCGCCCTAAATGGGCTACTCTCCAATCTAAGTGTATATGCAATGCTCCAAAGAAAACACACGCTCAAGTAAAATGCATGATCCGCTCAATGTCTAATTAACAACTTCATACCCCGAGTCTCACCGACTTCACACTCGCCTAAGCCACGATGAAAAACATTATTTCTAACAAAGATATTTGTTTTTATTCGTGGACTACCCTCCAATATATGTGACCCACTCCGACGTTATATTTAGCTGACTAATCTGGATATATCAATCTAGTCGACCCGACGATTTATATTTTATATGGATCTACCCTCCGATAATTTTTATTATTTTTAGTCAACCCTTCAAACCATTCTCTCAAGAATCACCCCTATGCACTCAATTCTATTGTTCTAGATGCCTGAAGGTAGCGTAAACGCATGACGCCAATTCCACCAATTCTATAACACATGTAAATATATAATCATGCATATATTCACATAATTAAATCACACAAACATGTTATGTAATTTCATTAATCCATTACACCAAAAAATTAGCTCACTGGGCTAATTATCCAACACAAGCAATCGGGATTTGAATTACCCAACTAAACACATTATTCTCGTAGTAAATTTATTTTGTGAACACTATTCCTGAACAAAGAAACCTCGAGTTAAACGTCGCGCTCACGGCCACATTACATTTCACACAATCTGCTTATTTCCAAATTCTCATACCATCAACACAATATTTATTTCATAAATTTATGAACAACACCCAACAGTTTCTTACACGCTCACGGATCGTATTCGGGGCTCCACCAATTAATCATCTAAGCTCACTTTGTGAACTATAAATTTCACTACCATTTCCAACCCTATACACATCACAATACAATTTATTCAACAATTTCAACTCAAACATTTCAAAACAGTCCGTGCGCGGTCGCCTGGATCGTCCAAATGATTTCTAAAAAAATTCCACATTTCGGTCCTAAGTTTTGGGACCGATCAAACGGTCGTTCAAGGTCTCAAACCAACCGAAACATTATAAAACACTTAAATAAAGTGTAAAACCCAAGTAGGATAAATCCCCTACCTCTCGGAGTTTGACGAAACTTTCTAAATAGGTTCCCACGCTGCAGCTCCTTCGCGCAGCAGCCTTTCCTTCAATTCCGGCACTCGACCGTCTGATTTGTTCGAAATTTAGAGAGAAGGTTTTCTCTCTAAAAGAAAACAACAAAAATGGCTAATGTGATCAATCCCTTCCAAAGACGCTGGGTTCTCATTCAAGGGGCAGGAGATGACACTGTATTGCTTTTGTCTTTAATGTCATTTAAGAATTTAAATAATGACCATTATGTCCCTAAGCTCGATTTTCAACATTCGCAAGATCTCTACCGTCCATTTCCATCATCTCTACTCATGTAACTCAGATAACATGCGCATACGTTATACGTGATTTTGCCACATCTCGTCGCTTTTCCCGTGACCTGAACTCGATGCCTCTAAAACATGTAAATTCTCAATCATCTCAATCACGAAATTCAACTCGGGGTAGCTAGATTTCATGTAGACGATTCTAATCTACAAACTGCTTCGCCATCCGAGATCTAGAGAATAAATTTCAGAATTTTTATCGAAATTACGATTTTACCATTTTTCCAGAAATTGGAATTTCTCTTGTTTTACATGTCCCAAGAGGGGAATCAACACCAATTGATCCTCTCAACTATGTCAAAATACTAGATAACAGAAAAATACAAAAGAGATTTTGGAAAAGTTTTCCCTTGATTCCATCAGTCTGTCATACATATAGTCTCCCAAACTATCTAGTCTTGAGTATCTATACATGGTAACTAACATATTCCTAATCTTTAACATCTATACATGGTAGATTCCTAGTCTTTAGCCTCTATACATGGTAATTAACATATTCCTAATCTTTAGCATCTATACATGGTAAGATAATATATACAACTAATAATAGAGTCCCAAATTGCAGAACTCAAAATTGTATATGGTAACAACTCCACCTAGGTATCCTTAAAAGATAAGGAAAGCCTAACTCTCTCAAGTATGGTAAATCGGTTGATTACCTTACTCCAACCTTAGGTTCCTAATCTTCTTTTGATAAGTCAAGAAGAGATATCTGTTAGACAACACCGGATACGAGGCAATCCGATGTGTTCAATAAGCATACCAAGTCCCTATGTTCAAGAAGGTAGGAGACTCCAATGGGAATATTCTTATGTCCTCCCAACTCTCTCTGAGGTGTCAACCTTATAGGCTTATAAACCGACATTCAGGAGATCCTCGCTATCCAACAAATGTACCCTTAGGATGATCTGATTGGCATGGAGTATACCCATCTCTCCTTAATACTCTTATGAACCTATTAAACTAGGCTCAAGGAGATTGCTTGAGGCCATAGAGAGACTTTTGCAAATTTACATACCTTTCCTCGTAAATGATGTCTTCAAACTCGAGGTGCATCCATGTACACTTTTTCCAATAACTCTCTGTTTAGAAACACATTCTTCACATCAAGTTGAAACAATGGCACTCTAGATTCACGACAAGGCATAGGAGGACTCGAATGGTGTTCAACTTAGCGACAAGGGCGAATGTCTCTTGGTAATCAATACTATAAAATTGAATGAACCCTTTCCCCACAAGATGGGCCTTGAATCTCTCAACACTTCCATTATCCTTGTGCTTTGACCTCGAGAAGATCCACTACACCCACATTTTTTCTAAAGTGGGAAGATTAATAAGAGTCCGTGCCCATTCTTCAAGATCTCTTAGTTCTTCTAATGTGGCAGTTTCCATCTCCGACACTCAAGGGCTTCTTGGATTGAATTGTGAATCTGAATTTGATCCAAGTATGTAACAAAGGCCCTATATGTAGAAGACAAACTTGTGTATGTCAAATAGTAGCCAAGAGGATGTTGTGTGCATGAGAGGACCCCTTTTCTTTCAGCAATAGGTTTGTCTAGGTCTGAGTATAAATCCTTCTCTTTCTTAACCAAGGAATCTGCCTAAGTTTCAGCCTTCTCTTGACCTTGTTCAAGAGCAATCGGGACTGCTAGACTTCGACTTTGTCGAAGCCAGGCAAGGCAATATTCGACCTTCCCAAATGTATTTTTTCTAGAGTAAACTTGAACTTTTCTAGGGTGATTCAGATCGACCAAATTTGGTTTAGGACTTATCAGTCTGCTTAGCTAGATTATGCTCTATAGACACAAATTTTTAGCTTGTTTCGAGTGTTCTTAAGGAAAGAATTTGGTAAGGGTGTAGGTTCAGGAAGAAAAAATATGAGTCTAATCCTGTTGGATGAGCCATCTAGAAAAAGTTTCAACGAGGATACATAGTCCTGAATTCTTGTGATTATTGTCCATTTTTTTCCTTAGATCATAGAATTCCTTGGAGTAATAAGGCCGGTTTTCAAAAGAGGTTAGCATTCATAGAATTGAAACCATATCGGGGGTAACTTGTATCTCTTTTGTGTCGATGAGTAGGTGATGCACTTGTGGCCTGTCAAGTTTATCAGTGAATGAACATGTATAACGAGTGCACTTCGAAGAGTTTTATGAATGAGACAAGATGGGAGTGAGGATGTTTACAGAGCTGGTCTCGACATGAGGAGCTGAGGGCATTCTATTTATATAAATGTAGTAGAGAATGATCACCCAAAATTGTTATTACTGAGCGTGGGAGATTTGAAGCATCTTTACAAGATGATTTTTGTGTTCTTCATTTTGTTAAGGCGTGTCCTCCCCATGGTCTCGATTTATCACTCACAGCATTCGGTAGTTGTCAGAATTGAAAATACATGCATTATCGTTTTCAACACTTTGAACGTTAGCCCGATTTCGATCATTTTATGGAAGCCGAATATAGGTTGGTTTCAAATTACCCAGAGTCCGTCTGTTTTCAGATGATCGCCACTAATAAAATATCACGCCTGTCAATACTTGAATTTTTTTGACGTGTTCCTGTCGTCCTCATTTACAAGAGAGACGAGAGGTGTATAGATAATGGTTGTGTCATTTATTGAAAGTCAGATTTTTACTATGAATAATTTATTTGTGCAAGATACAAAGAAGTTTGGATGTTCTGTGACAATAGTGTCATAACATGATCGTACTTCATTCTTATTAGACGATTTATCGACTCAACACACACAGATCTTAGAGTCTCGGTCTCTAGGAGAATTTTGATCTTACATTCAGTCCAGCATTGCTTTGGATCATTCTTCCTCGAGCCTCAGTCTTAAACACAGTCTTGTCTCGTTGTTTAAATTGCTTAGTTTGCTTCATAGAGACAACATACTCAGTTTGGGCACAATAAGACGCACTTCTCATACGCAGAGTCGGGAGAGATAGCAAAGTGCCTGACTACCTGCTGGGAGCTCGGTTAACAAATAAATTACAACATTATAAGATGAAATAGCTGATCTATCACGTTTATGAAGGTCGAGGCGCTATAATTTCATACCAGCACTCTTGATGAGTCGAGTGACACAAAGAAAGCAAGAGGATTGTTACTCAGTACCTTCTCAATCAATGGTTAGTAGCATCAATGACTAAGCCGAAGATAGTTCGGGTGAAAGGGGTTGACTTCACTCCTTCTAAAGCCACATGGCTTCGACATCAGCCGCTGCTTCCAATCCTCTAAGCTTGCTTCTCATAAATCCTAGCAAAATCTTCCAACATGAGGCAAACAACCCTTATATAACCCTTCCTCGCTTCGAGAGGTGGTATGCTCAGGGTCGCGCTAAGGTGGCAGTTTGTTGTCGTCATCCTCTCCTTCACTTGCGGATTTGTCTCTTTATTGCTTAATATTCGATTCTACGCCATTATCAAAGCCTCTTAGTTTTTCTCATTCATACCTCCAGCCTCAAGATGTTGCTCTCGCTTAGACAGCTACATCATACTATAATCATAACACACAACAAATATTTAACACAGCTCCAGCCCAGCTACTTAAACACGCTTACTTGAAATTTGGGAAGGTAATCCCAACTTCGTCACTCACACCAAACATTGGCCTCTACCTATCTTAGTTTCAACTCTTTACTTCTATTTGCCTGAAATCATATGCAATCATTGATCTTGTTCTTCACACATAATTTTTCATTTTTAAAGTTGTATCTTATAATCTGGTCATTTACCTATTATTAACAAAGTTCGCCGCCACTTACTTAAATCATCTCAAGCCTTTTCGATCCCTGCCAAAAAGCGATAAAGATATAAGAGCACTTTGCTAACACAAGTATTTTATATAATCATCTCTAGAATAGTGGGTTTGAGAATAATGCCTTCTAATCTGTCGTGAAAGAGGCGACGAAATGGGCACTTCATTTAAAGATAGTGAATGCTTATCGATTGTATATCATTATCTGCGGTCGCTATTCGACCGCAAATGCCTATAAAGCCACGCCTCTCGTGCCCTGTGCCAGGCAAATACAAACACATGCACTGAAGTCCCTCTGCAGTCGTGTAAAGTGTCCGACGCTAAGTGTGGCGAAAGTATGCAACTGGGATTCGACACCATTTAAAGTCTTCACTGATGCATCTTTCATTTGTTATTTATTTTATCGCGTAAAAATATCATCGATATCGATAGAGAAATTGAATGAGTCAGTGGCCTGATTCCTATCCTCATTGACATCGCCAGAATACCATTGTCAAGTCGCAGTGTGGTGCAACGTAGATTCTATTTGTACGCGGTAAGTTCTTTCAGCCTTAGATTTGGCCAAATGAGCTCAAGTGTATTGCACATAGTTGCTAGTTTCTTATGGCAACGTATTGCGAAGTGACGGCGCATCTCATTTGCATTTTGCATTCATTTAAGAATCATTTTCTTTTATTTTATATTTTTAAATATGGTTGGTACAGTTATTTTCGTGTTTAGCAATTATTTTCATTTGTTTTTTCGTATATCTGTTTTCTAGTGATGGAGCTTGCCTTTGTTTTATAAAGAACTTGGATTCTTATCATTTTGTCGTACTTTTTGTTTCCTTTAATGATAGACTTTATGATATTCTTTTTTTTTTTTACTAATTAAATTAAAATGTTGCTTATTTATGGTGATAGTGCTGACATCGTCAATTCTAGCCATGCTATCTCGCCTCTTTCACTTAAGCATAACTGTAATTTCACTGATCAACCAAATAGCGTAAATCCTCTGTCTTGCATTTTATTTTCTGAAGATACACGGTTGATATTACTGAGTTGCATGAAAGCTCTAGAAATTAACATGGTGCCCGTGCTTCAATCACAAAACTATTCTTTCCTCATTCATCTCTTTCCACTTATGAGTATCAGTACCCCCGGTGTGAGCGATCAGCCAAAATTCGCCAAGAGCTAACTGCTGACTTCCATTTGCAAGAGTTAACTTCATAAATTAATCAAATAAGTTAACTTCGCAATTTTGGTAATCGCCAATTGGGAATTTTTACGATGCTCATAAATGGAAGAGATAGCTATGAGAAAGAAATAGCTCAGGAAAGATCGCCGCATGCTGGGCACTCTCCAACTCCTACAAGCCCGAATAACCATCAACCATAAAGGTATCTTCTTAAAATAAATCTAAGATGTTAAGTTTACACTTTTAATGACGTCAAAATTTATGTCAAGATGCTTAAAACCAAAGCGGAAAAATAAAGCTAGGATCAGCGATAGCTGAATGAGGTGGTAGGAAACAAGCCGAATTGACAATGTCAACACACCCTCTACTCCACCAAATAAAGCAACATTTGTTTAATTGAATTAAAAGAATATGCATGGAGATTTTATCATTCCCAGAAACAAAGTCTCGACCAAAAAGAAAAATGATAAAATTCCAATTTCTTCCATAAAAATAAAGGCAAAATCCATCACTAGAAACAAGATATCTGAAAAACAAATGAGAATGGTTGCAAATTTTTGAAAATAACAATACTAATTATAACAAAAATATAAAATAAAAGAAACTGTTATTTCGTTCTTAAAATGAATACAAAATCTAAAATAGGATCACCTTCATCACTCCCCTTAATATTTGTTATTGCACATAAAATTTGCTAACCTATATGCAATACACCAAATCAATCTTTGGACGCTATAAGACCAAGAAACTTACCACGTATAAATAGAGTCAACTTCTGTGGCCACACTTATTGACCAAGCAACGGTGTTGCTGATCTTTCAAAAGAATGATAAATGAGGGATAAAAATCCCGACCACATCTCATTCAATTCTCTATCGATATCGATGATATTTTTCTGCAATAAAAAAATAAATAATAAATGAAAGATTCATGTGGTAGAACTAAATGTTTGGCAGTCTAGTTGCATACTCACTCCCTTAACGTGACACACATTTCAGAGAGAACTTCAAGAATGAGAGCGTATGGTGCTCAGATTTGCTCTCTTTAATGTAAACTCGAGACACGACACTATAAACATTTTTGTAGTCAAATAACAACCCTTGAGTGTAGTTCCTAATCCAATCGCATTCCCTCGTACTTTCATGAAATCGCACTCATCCGCCGCATTTTGTGTAGTTAAGAGGCTCAATATAAAACCCACTTCTTTCTGTAGATGATCATACATAGAATACTTCGGTTAGCAAGTATCCTATATGCTATCCTTTGACCAGGATGCATGAAGACGGGATGGTTCCATAAATTGGCAAGAAGAAACCTGTTCAAAATAGATAAAGGTTAGATTATAAGATACCTTTCAAAATTGAAAAATTACATTTATAACACCTAGATAGTAATGAAAGGAACAAAGTCACCTGATTCTACATTTCACTTAAATGTAAGTAAAGAGTCAAAACCTAAGATAAGGTAATCGTGTTTAATCGTGTGAACGAAGTTCATGATTTGCCTTCACTTCAAGTTAAAATATGTTTAAGCAAAGAGATAAAACTAAAGCAAGGTAAGTTGTGTTTAATTGTGTGATATGGTTAATTAATTATGATAAACTAGTATCTAAATGAAATAACATCTTGGGGCTGCATTATGAATGAGAAAACTTCAAGGATGATATGGCAAGCCGTAAGTTCGAATATTAAGCAATAAGGAGACCAAATCACAAAAATTGAGAAAGGAGGATAGGTGACAGCCTTTAAGCATGCCACCTCGTTGTTAGGAGGATATTTGGCAAAATTCTTACACTTGCCACCTCGCGCAGCCTCAAGCGGCGCCCACCTCTCAAGCTTGAGAAGGGTTATATAAGGTTGTTCGGGTTGTTCACACCTCTGTCGATGAGATTTGCAGTTACATGGTAAACCCGAGGGATCGAAGCCCAATGATCAAAATGTCGAGAGCTATGATATAGTGTGTGGCTTTAGAAGGAGAGAAAAACTCAAGTCAAGCCCCTTTCACCAAGACCAACTTGATATGCTTCAACAAGGTCAACCAGTCCTTTACTTCTACAACCATTGGTTCAAGGGGGAGTTGCTCAAGAAGGTAACAATCCTCTTGCTCTTCATGTCACTCGACCATCCCAAAGTTCTTGAATTGTAAATTATGGCGCCTCCAACCACATGACAGGTGATAGATCAATATTTTCATCCTATAGTCCATGTTCTAATAATTTCACTGTTTGAAGAGTTGATGGCTCAGGCTCCAAAATTGTTGGGTAGTGGAACTTTTTATATCTCTCCAACTCTCATTCCGAATCGCCCTATTTGTGCCCAACTAGATTGTAATTTAATCTCTATAAACAACCAAATAGAGATTTAAATTATGAGACTGGTTTGTTGCCAACCTCGTGTTTTCTAATCTGGAATCGAAGACATTGGCAATGCTGAGTTTAGTGGGGGCTTGTACCTTCTAAAGGTCAAAGATTCTCCTATCAATCCAAAGGACAGAACTCTAAGTCCACAGTGTCGATCTATTAGTAGTATTGAGTCAGTAAGTCATTCTAATAAGGATAGTACAGTCATGTTATGGCACTATTGTCTAGAACATCCAAACTTCTTGTATCTTAAACATCTTTTTTCATCATTATTCATAAATAAAAATCCTCAACTTTTCCAATGCAATATTTGTCAATTATCTATGCATACTCAAAGTCACTATGCACCAAAAAATTGGGGACATTTAGGAACCATCAAGAATTCAAAATATTATTGGGGCGCGATGGTTTTTACTATTAATTGACGATCATACTCGAGTAAGTTGGACTTTCCTTATGAAAGATAAATTTGAAACCAACCATATATCCAAGCCTTCCATAAAATGATCCAAAATCAATTCCAAGCCTATGTTAAAGTGTTCAAGACAAATAATGCATATGATTTTTTCAATTCTATTCTTGGTCCCTACTTCGAATCTAGTGGAATTGTTCATCAAAGTTCATGGGAGGACACACCCTAACAAAATGGTGTGGCAGAACACAAAAATCATCTTTGTAAGTTAGCTCGCTCCTTATTGTTTACCTCCCATGTCTTTACAAGATTTTGGGTGATGCATTTCTCACCTCGACATATCCTATAAATAGAATGCCCTCACGAGTCCTCATATTCAGGACTCCAATGCAAACTCTCTTAAAAACCTATCCTCACTCCCATCTTGTCTCCCAAATTCCACTTAAGGTCTTCGAGTGCACCGTGTTTGTACATGTTCATTCACCAAATTAAAGCAAGCTTGATGTTAGACCTACAAAGTGCATCGCCTCCGTACTCATCGACATAAAGGGATACAAATGTTATTGCCCCATTAGCAAGAAAGTTTTCAATTCTATGGATACATTTGCATACGTAATCGACGACATCAAACTTCATAGTTGGCTAATAATACCCTTGAGTATGGGCCCTGTGTGCCAGGGTTCTACCACCTGGATGATTGCCACATATCCCCTCATGCAATTCGACCAACACATACTAGCCTTGTTCGATAGTTAAGCATTCAGTGCGGCAGTTCGGGGATTGCTTGAATAACTACCCATCAATTAAGGAAAACCTAGCAGATTGAACTTGGACCTGCCAGGCCTCGTCTTTCTCGTTAGGAAGTTCTCCTGTGTTGATATACTGGGATATGGGGTCCATCCAGAAAGGGGAGGTTTCGCCCACGTCGGTTCACGGGATAATTAATTTATCGAGGAATCAAATTGGTAATATATGGCGGTATTTACATTATGGGTAGAATCTTTGTACTGCTTGGCTAAGGCGTGCCTTTTCATTAAAATTCGTAGGAACATGTTGGAGTTTCCATGTTGAAAAACCCGACAAAGGCTTTACTTAACAACCACATGCCGCCATTCGGGATCCACTGGATTCATATTACTGCGTTTATCTTGCCCAGCACTAGCCAGAATCCTCCGAATTATAAACGTGGTTGATAATGCGATTGCTAATTGATACCATCGAGGATGGCTTATTTTTATGATTCATTGTTTGATGCGAAGCTGGCGAATAGCTTGCTTGATCTTGTCCCTTTAGGATTTTAGTTAATAGTGATGCTAGCCCGTTTTGTAGGAAATTCAGATCCCTGGCGAGGATCCTGATTTGAGCGGTGAGCTTGTTTGAGGCTAAGGAGTTTACTACGCTAGGAGGTCGGTCGGGACCTGCCTTCTTAGCTAACCTTGAAGCTATATGAGATCTTTGTATTCACTTAGTTGATTGCCGCGGTTCATTCTCGAATAAGGTCAAGCTTGTGTATAGTGCATCGAAGGGGAAGGTTGGTCAACACCACAATGGGGTGTGCTTGAAAGTATGGGCGAAGCTTCTTAGCTGCCATCCGGAGAGCTAAAGCGGCCTGTTCAAGGTGGGTGTATCTGGTTTCTGCGTCACTTCAGGACACTGGCGGCGAAGAACAGCGGTCTCTGGCTTCTATCCCTCCTGATCCTTGGGCAAAGGTGGCACTTCTTGCGATATTTGGCGCTAAATATATGAAGAGCGTCTCACCGACTTCGGGGCTAGCAAGTATAGGGGGTTCCGCCAAATAGCGTTTGATGGCTACCAAGGCCTGATCACACTCTTCATCCCATCCGGACCGGTTGACCCCCTTAAGGGTGGCAAAGAATGGTTTGCAACGGTCGATGAACCGAGAAATGAACCGCCACAGAGGCGAATGGCCCCGGTGTCGGCTATTGTGCCTTTTCTCGGAACTAAGTCGGTGAGTCTAGGATAGCCTTAAGCTATGCAGGGTTTGCTTCTATCCCTCTTTGTGTTACCATGAAGCCCAAGAACCGGCCGACACTGACCCCGAAGGCACACTTTAAGGGGTTGAGTTTCATGATGTATGCCTTAAGGAGATTAAAGACTCTTGCGGGGTGTGGCATTGATGCGGACCATTTGCTTGGATTTTACCAACATGTCATCAATATATACCTCCAGGGTTTTACCCAACAACGGTTTGAACATTTTGGACACTAGTCTCTGATACGTAGCTCCAACATTCTTTAACCCAAACGACATTCCATTATAACAGAAGAGTCCGTGTGGGGTGATGAAGGTCGTTTTCTCCGCGTCGAGCGGGTACATAGGGATTTGATGGTAACCCGAGAAGGCGTCCAGTTATCGTGCGGTTTCTATCGGATGGCGAATCCACAGAGACATCCTCACGAGTGACCAGCTCGGATTAATTTTTCCACTAGGAATTTAAGAGTCAACGGAGCATCTGTTAGTCTCATGCCCGCGGATTTTTATGGTAATCGCACCTCGGAGATCGGTTGCTTTCGGGATCGGTCGAATTAGTGGAGGGCGGACAAAGTCGGGATGGTTGGATAAGGGGAAGAGTCGTTGCGGGATGTTTGGTGGAGTAAATTGGGGTTCCTTCTAATTAGTCGAGGCGGCACGGTCCTCGGTCGGTTCCTTTTTGCTCATTGCCCTTCTTGTGACTTAGGCGTTTGAGGCGGTGTCATCCTTTGTCTGGGAGGTTTGCCCAATGTCTTCAGTAGTGAAGTACTGTCAGCCGTCCCTATGCGTTCTTCCATTGTTAGGCGGTCTAGTGATGTGAAAAGAAGAAGGGTAGTTGGTCCAACCGTCGAAAGTTTTGAAGGAGTCGTCCATCTTTGTCGCAGCGTCGATTTGTTGGGTGACTTGTCGAATCTCTGAGTGAAGTCTCGGATAGACTCATCCTCCCGCTTAATGATGCTTTGTAGTGAGCTAATGTTTCCCTTTTTCTGGACTGAGCATAAATATTGGGAAATGAAGGCCGCCCACAACTCGCTGAACGAGTTTATGGATCCTCTAGGGAGTTTTTGGAACCATGCTAGAGCGGGTCCTTTGGTATAGAGATACCTTGCATAAAGATGATCATTCCTTCTTGGCGGGAATCATCGCTGGTTGAAGTGTATCGTATTGGTCGTGCGGTCGGAGCCATCATACATGGCGAAACGATGGTATGTAAACCATGGGGTGGCTCATAACTTCGAATATCTTTGCCTTAATGGGGATGACAGCATGTCCTCAGGTCTTCGGACATCGATAGATACGGGCATAAATGGGATGGATGCCGTTCCGAAGGCTGGATATCCAAAGGGAAGTGGTGGTGCCCTTTCAAATATTCTTGCTACTATTTCTTGTGTTATTACTACTTTGTTCATTACAATTTTTTAGGCAGAACAGAAAAATTTGTCAATTGAATACCAATGTGCCATCTATAATTAGTTGTAAACACAATTTAAGTACAAACTTGGATTGGAATGAAGCACTTATGGTCCCATACTTTTGGTTAAGATCCTGCAAAAAGAAAGAATGCATTGAATTGTAGTATGTCAAAATATATCCTGAATGAAAAGTAAAATAAAAAAGATAGATAAGTAAATATATACATAGATAAGTAAATATATATATATATATATATGTACATACATATATATGTATATACACAATTACTGATAGAAGTGTGCTAACCATTGCAAGATTGAAATCAATTAGATAACCCATATTGACTTTGCGAGAAAAGAAAATTGCCAGGTTTAACATCTCGTGAACAATTCCTGCAAATACAAGATAATAATAAATATGATCACTATAAACCCATAATCTTGAAAAGGAGAATACCAATCCACACAGAACATATGAAATCCCATTTGTGTAGTTGCTTACCTTCCTATGTAGACTTGTAGTGCTCTGAACATGCAATAGCCATACCACTGGAGCTGAAAAATATCTATTTCTCTCTTCAACACCTAGGGTAAGCAAACTGATATCTAAAATAAGAAAAAAAAAAGAGGGGGAAAAGAGATTTAAAAATTACAAAAAAAAAAAAACAATAAAATGATCAATAATTACCTCCAGGCAGTCATGATCAATATGTAGAACAAAGTAATCCTGATTTCCAATCTTGAAAGTCCCTTCGTATTTTATTATGAAGTTCTTACCCCTGAATTAGAATTTTGTCACAAGATTTAAACATTGCAAATAAAACATAACAAGACTTTCAAAAGCAAAAAACTTCCATAATATCCTTACCGCTCCAGCATTCTCAGCTCATTGTTTATGGTGTCTATAGGCATTTTGCATATGGACCTGCAGGAGTCATACATGTATATGTACACCAAGTAAACATTAGGTGCATGATAATGCGTTGACATGCATCTAGAATGCAAACATGGTAACAATTCTACGAAGCCATCTAATGGTAATTGCTCTCATAAAAAATGAAATACTAGTATGGTTGGTTCAGTTAATCTTCGCATCAGTTCAAATTTAGACAATTTTTTACTCAACTAAGGTTTTATGAATCATGCACTAAAAAACACAAGTGCTAAAATTTTGCAAGCAACAATCTGTATCTAATGAATCAATATCAATTGAAATTCACCCAAGTCACATGTTCAAATTCTTTTTAAGAAATTCCTTTTAAAGTGAATCCTACAACATTTGAAATTCTAAAATGCAATCACATCAACAATTAGAGTGAAAGTAAGAAACATGAAAGAAACTCCTCAGACAGCTGCTTTTGATTTACAAACTAAAGAAGTAAGATTATGTAAATCGCAAGTTGGTTCCCTGTTCCTAATACCATATGGGAAATCCTCCAACAGCACCCTAACCTTTCACAGGATTGCAAGTTTTCATTTCTTCTTCATAATACATTTGTGTAACACCAAATATAAGCCCATTAAAAAAGGCACACTTGCATTAGCGACAACTCAGTTTACACTGTCAAAGGATGCATCTCATTAGATTGCAGATAAAACCAGTCATCCTAAAATTCTTTCCGGTCTTACTATTTTGGAATCCAGCTCTCAGCAGATTGCTAATAAACCAGTCTTCTAGGATTCATAATTTCCAGTCTTTCTATTTTGGAACTGTTAAAGGGTGCAGCTTTCCAGTAAGTGCTGAGCGCAATCTTCATGAATTCATTCCCAGGTTTAATTGCTGAATTATATTCACAGATCCAGGAGCCAGATTATTTCTACAACGCATTACTGACTTGCATAAACTCAGGGTCAGCAATTAGGGAAGGTACAGCACAAAATATAAAGGTATTCAGCAATTAGAGCAGGTACAGCACAACATAGTGAAGTATTATTTCCCATACATTTTATGGCAAATGTCATTCCATCAGTCTTTCTCCTTGCCTTGTAAACTGTTCCATAACCACCTGCACATTTTGGTATAGAAGAACAGGATCAATAATCTGAGCCAGGATGGCCCTGACTTCTGATGAAGTTTCTGGAAACTATGTAATCCAAAGAAGTTTAGTACCTGAACCTTCTTCCTCCTCTACAATGAAAGCATCAAACTTTGGCAAAACTTTTGGCTCACATTGAGTCTGCAAAGCACATATTAACAACCCTCAGTAAATAAACAAGGGAACATCTTATCAGAAAATGAAGCAAAATCAGACAAAGAAAGAAACAAAGTATTAGCCAACTTAAGGTATGAATTTTGAGCATAGCAGTGAAGAATGTTACCTTGGAAGAGATGAAGGAGTCTCAGCACTGTTTGATAAATGTGGGATCAACTTTGCTTCTTCTGCTTCTTATGATTGGTGTTACTTACATTCTCTTCTGAAATATGTATTACCATAACCCAGTGACACTGAGAGCTGGCAATCTTGGAGTCAATGCATCCCTGTGAGCCATCTTCATGTTGGCAGATGGTTTCGTTAGCTGTTTCTGAGAAATGGAAGGCTCAGCAGCTGGAAGCAGAGCCTGTCTCTTCTCATATTTGGTTGATGGCTCTCTGTCCAGCATGGGTGTCACATCATTATGGTTCATCACTTTCATATTCTGGTAGTCTCTCAGATTTGTCCATTGGAGCGTGCTGAATGACGAGAAGGATGATTCATTTCTTTATCAACTAATGTGCAGGATCCTTTGAAGATTTCCCTCCTTTCCCCTTCATCGATTTTGCATTTTCAACTATTTTGATATTATTAACTATGATAGCATTCACATTTTGGCTGGTGAAGTACTATTACCTTTTCTGAATTATATGTGTCATCAAAGTCTATTCTCGTCTGGTTTGTCTCACACACTGGAGCCTCATTCCACACAACTGGATTTTCCATTACACAAGTTGAAGGAATGGTTTTGGATCATGCTCATGCAGCAATTCTTTTATCGCTATTGGTTGGCATATCTGAAGAATTGTTAATGTTGAGAAATCTTGGAAGACATTCTGGTGTATATACATATCTTTGCATCGTCGTTTCTGAATTATATTCTATTAACTCCACTTAATTCAATGTTCTGGATCATAAATGGATGATTCAACTTCATAATTTGCAAGGAGCGATGAGTTTACAGGGAATCTCAACCTATATGTCATGCTTGACATATCCCTCAATGTTTTTATACTCATGCTTGATATTATAATCGTTATGTCTTCACAAACATGTACCTACATGACTGACCCAAATATATTCAATAAACTAACAGAAACCCCAATTGGCTTGGTTGGAGAAGTAAGTATTAAATCGCCACAGAACCAAGAAGGCTGATCGGACCATAATAAGTGAAGTCATTGATTAACAGAAACTTTAAAGAAAAAGGATGGAAAGATCATTGGAGAATACCATGCCATATATTTGTCACAGCTTGCCTGTGAATAAACATTGCATCAACCACTGAACTGGTGGAGATTCTCAAAAAATTAGTAAATATCTAGAAGAAGCATAAGAACTGGGCTAAAAGTAAAGATGTCAAACCAAGATCCTTCATTTCTAATCTACCTATATATTGACATGACATGATTTTATTATAAGATCTTTGTAGGTATTCTCATTTACTTTGGCCATGAATATTAAATATTTTTCATTTATATCATTTTACTCTTTCCAACTTTGTTAGTTACAATTACATTGGAGAAAAGAAGAGTTACCTGAAAGTGAACTTTTAGTAAGAGCTATTTAGATTATATTGTTTATGTTATAAAATATCTAAAAACAAAATAAATTGAAATCGATTAGAAATTTATACATCCTAGAATTACTGTATATGAAAAAGAGTTAAAATAAGTGAAATAACTTTGAAATAGTATAGATAAAAAAAAATTGCTTTAAATATGTTCCTTATTTTCCCATCTACTTTTCTTTTCCTTCTAAGCTTTCCTCTATATTTTCCCTCATGTTTTTTCCATCACGTTTTCTGAGAATCAAAACACAACCTTAGGAATGAGAAAAGGATTGAGGAAAGAAAAAAAAAGGACCTTCTAAAAGGATATCTTAACTTCAATTATTTATGAGTTTCTTTTCGTGAAATCAATTTTTTTATAAAATATTAAACTTACTTGTAGAATTTGGGCCGACAATGTATCCTCATGAACTTTAGCACTCTCTTTGACATATACTACCTGCACAGGGCCATAAGTAAATTAGGAAAATGCATATCATGTGGTGAGGCTCAATAGAAGACCTCCCACCATAAGAAAATCCATTACATGTTAGACTGCAAATTACCAATTTCGACTAAAAATGAAATATCAACTCATTGATCTAATACATAGTCACTTATATATAAGATCCTTAGCCCTGGATGACACGGAATGTTACATAATGTAACCGAAACATTTAATGATGCACATCCAGAGATTGCACCATTAGTGAAAGAAATTAAATAAATACAAGCAAATTATACCTCTGTACAAGCATCAAGGATTCTGCTTTGCCACGTGGGAAGCCATTACATCTTCCTCACATTCTGAAATTTGCACCATAATTATAACCGAATAAATCAATATTCAAATAAAGGTTTTCAAAAATAAAAATTATTGATTTACCGTTTATGAATGAGAAAAACAATATTTCTCTTCTAAGAAAACGGAACTAGATCAGAATCCACTGTAAATTTCTTTCCTTCCCAAAATGCTTCCTCATCACCGTCCACGAATCCTTGGTACCTCGGATTCCGGGGCATGAATCGACGTGAGCGCAAATTGTAGAGCCACCAGGGAAGGCGTAACGAAGAGATCAGCGGTTAAAAAGAAGTGAGGGATGAAACAGAGAGACTGGACGAGTTGAGGCGAGGCCGGGAACGACTTGCATTGAGCGGCAAGCTCTGAAGGGCGAGCAGGTCGGCCGATTGAGAGGAGAAGAGAGAGAAGGTGCCAGGCCTTCTGCGACGGAGATGACGGCAGGGTGCTGAGTCGTGTGTCTGTCAGATTCGTGATCATGGCGAGAGCAAGGATACGTTTGGGTTCTGAACTTCAGATCTAGGGGTTGGAAGAAGAGAGATTAGGGTTTGAGAGGAGATGTTGGAAATGGAGGCGGGAATTTGTCTCTCGTGTGGGGATTTCGAACTGGCTCGTGTGGTTTCCCGCCATTTCTTATTTTCTTTTTGGATATTATAGGTCTATGAATTGAAATTAAAAAATAAATTTATAACAACAAATAGTTTTTTATTAAAAATATGAATATTAGTAATGTGATAAAATTGAGAAAGCTATTTATTTTTCCAAAATCTTAATGAATTTGTAAGCCATTTTTATCTTAATAATGAAATACGAAATTGATTCGATGGATTCTTTATGTTAATGAAATATTCAAATAAGTTTTGATGGTTTTAGGATTAACAATATTAAGTTTGTGAGACATAGTGTATTATTAAGATCACAAGAAGCGTATATTTGCTTTAATTGCTGCATAATATGTGGCTTTGGAATATGAGATTTTAGCAACTACTAATAATGGTTTTTCAAACCTAGAGATTCAATAAGAGTAATTATTGATGGTTATAAAAAAAATTTATTTTACTTAATTCAATTAATCTTCTAATGTAGGATATTTGGAGGCTTATAGATTGGCTGGAATAACAAGGTATTTGTAATACTTATTCAAATATTTGAGTTAATTTTGCTATAGATATTAAAAATTTGCAAAGATTATTATGGATCTTCTTTAATTCCTATTTGTAGATTTTATTATCAATCTTATTTCACCAAAAATATTGAAATTAAACCTGTCCTTTAATTATATATATATATATATATATATATATATATATATTTATTTATTTATTTTTTTTTTTTGAAAGGAAAATTAATATTACTGATTTAAATTTGTAATAGACCGATAGATTCAATATACAAATAACTAAAAATCATATATGATGAATCAATATTTAGGTTAATAGCATAATAAATTAGTATAAAGGCTATAAATTTGATAATATAGTGATTATAATATTCTGCATCCAAATTGTGTATCACAGAAAACTGACATGATTGATATCAAATCCACTTTGTCTATCTGGGTATCCCAAATAAATAAAAGCGTTATAATAAGGCTGACGAATAGCAGCTATGTCGTAAGCGTGACAAGCTAAAATCTGATAAAGCGATGACAAAAAAAATAAAGCTTAAATATTCGTAGAATAACCATTTTATTAAGCAATAAAATGAAAGAAAAAAAATTAAGATAGATGATATCGAGGCAATAGTGAAAAATCGAAATCCATAACAACTAAGAAAAATAAATTTCTGAAAGAAACTAGACATATGAGAAAAATAGAAAGATAGTGGCTTTTAATTATATTTGTTATACATGAATAAAGTATATTTTATTTTATTAATGGTTCGATAAATCAAATAATGATAGAATATAATTAAAATAAACATAAAATTCCATTTATAAACAATATTTTATCCATTTTTTTAATAGGAAATATTTATATTTTCCTGGGTGAAAATTGTATTTAACAAAATTAAGATAAATAAAGGCAACAATTGGATAAGGTATTTTAAAAACATTTTTCGTTTCAGTTATGTAGAAATATTATAAATGGAATTAGTATAATTAAAATAAATACATTTTAAAAAATATAATAATAATAATAAAATACTGAATAATAAATATAATAAAACCATAAAATATATTTGTCTAGTAATCTTCTTGTATATAAATAACTTTTTTTACATCTATTTATTTGCAATATATCAAAATAATATATATTACAAAATTTGTCTCTCCCCTCCTTTTCTTATGTATAAGCATATATAAAGTCCTTAGAAAAAAAGTATAATTGGTATATTTTATTAAAAATAATAATAATTAAAACTAATAACTATGAATGACAATTTCCTCCGAATATGATGAATAATTCGATATTCAATCCGAATGAAGGAAGGTACGGAGGAATATTTTATACTCAATTAAATATTGGAATAATCGGGGTTTAGATATTTTAGGATTCGGGATGGAAGGAGGCTAAGTATATACTACCTACCCTGACCCAAAAACCTAATTAAATATATAATATATAAATATAATAAATATTGTATATTTAAAATCCCTAAAGTAATAACATGCGAGATTTGTTTTTTCTTTAACTTATCACTATAATTCTTATTAATTTCCAAAGCATAAAAAAAAAAAAATCGATAATATTATATTTTAAAATTTTATTTTATTTTTTGGAACTCTCAAAAATTTATTGAGTATAAATTGCTAAAAATTGAAAAGAAACAGATTCAATATATGCTAAGCAAGTTCCTAAAAATATATATATATGCTAAGCAAGAAACCTTCTTTAAAAGAGCTAATGAGTTATTTAGAAGTTTATTACTTTGTTTTACAACTAAACACTTTAGTTATAAAAAAACTAACATTATTTCTCTCAACTCTTTTATCTGCCTTTGTTTTAACAGCAGTAGGATGATTTTTGGTAATTATTGGTTTGAAATCACAAATTTACACATTTCCATTTTTATGTTATTCAACACAAATTTAGGTATTTATTTATTTTTTTCGTGATTTAATTAATCGTTTTGATGTCTTGTGATTGTTGTTTGCCTTCATTCTTTTTGTGGTTATTTAACTAGCAAAATATATACGATCAGAGACGATAAATCAAATCAATGATCAACATTAATATACTATAGAACTAGAGTTATATGTATTATAGTCACAATAATAATATTAAATATATAGGCTCAATTATCAAATGTATAGACTTTAAGTAGATTCATTATGCTATTAACCTGAATGTTATTTCATAATTTATGATATTTAGTGATTTTGATTTTATTTTTATATCGATGTATTACTAGTTTGAATCAATAAAATTATTTTTCTTTTAAAAAACACTTTAGTTATAATGGAGTTAAATGTCCCATTATGATTCGAATTCAGGACTTTTCCACCCTTTATGTACTGCATTTTTAAACGTTAAACGCTTTATTATATGAGTTAGATATGATAGGTAAGTTTATTTACTTTTTTTATAAAATTTGAAATTTTGAAAATTTGAACTTATATATTAAAATTAAGAAAAAAATTTTAAATTAAAAATAAATAAGTTTAATAAAAATTAAATAATACATTTTTACTAATTTTTTAATAATAACGCCCCTTGTAAATATTATTTTAATATTTTTTTAAATTTTGGTAATAAAATAACTCCAAATGCAAATTTTTACATACATAAATACTCCTAAAATTAATCCCACCCTAATTGACACGATAAACCAAATTAAATTAAAGAAAACTTAGTTTTAAAATTACGTGTAGTGCAAATCGAATATTATTAATATAATGTTTTTAGCCTATTATATTTAACTCAAGTAGAATGCTCAAGGTTCAAAAAACCAGGACATAGCGGTAGATCAGGCCACAACCAGGTACTCTGAAGTGTAATGTTAATGGGGCCCTGTTTAGGGACACTCTCTATATGGGAGTAGGGTGCATCACAGCGCGTATGGAATCCTGTACGAGAATAGTTTACTGTATTATAATTTAAAATATATATAATATTTTTAATATGTACATAAAATATTTTTTATGTAATATTATTTAATATACTAATTGAACAAAAAAGTTCAATTGAGATATCATAAACCAAATACAACCTCCATTTGGAAACCCTCATACATCTTTACCTCTATTATTTGTAGGTGATTTTTTAGTTATTATTGATCTAAAATCACTAGTTTCATTATTTTATTCCTCATATATAGGTTTTATTGTCTAATAAAATGGTTTTCTCATCGATATGAGTTTTTATTTTTATTTTTTATGTTTTTTATGCTAGCTTTGTTATGATGTATTTACTCGTTGATTTATTACGGCCAGTAATTATGTTGCTCCAATGATTAAACATTCGTGGGTTTTAGCGTTAGTAGTTCGAGGATGTGGCGATTTAATTCAGCCAAGTCGTTCGTCGTATCGTTGTCGATATGATCGTATATAAAATTTTAGGTATTATAAGTTTTTTTTGGGTTATTAAATATGTAACTTGAGCCTATTATTTTTTATATTAATATAACTTTGATAGTATCATCCTTTAAAATTTTTAACAACTTTTGGTTATGTGTTTTTATTATTGTATTGATAACTTGAATTAATAAATTTATTTTTTAAGAAAGACTTAATTAAACAATATAACACAATAATTTAATAAAAAAGAGAATACTTTTAAATTTAAAAATATTTAAATATCAAGGAAGATGTTAGTTCGCTTCCACCCCCAAATTAATTCCGGATATAATTCAAATTATCCTCTATATATATATCTCTCTCTAAGGCCTTCTACAGTTCTACTATCTATATATCTATATATAGCCAGCCTATCCGCCCATCCCATAATCTTTCGGTTACTATCGATTGCTGTGATCGCTTCCCCTTCTCTTTCTCTCTCATTCTCGGCGACTAGGACGAAACCTTTGAGGGGATATGTCAAAAGAAAAGAGCCTGCTGTTCTTCGGCACCGCCTTCCGTCTGGTAGCCATAGATCCAGCGGAGATGAGAATCGCCGTCAAGGACGGGAAAGTGCCGCCGATCCCCGCCAGGAAATCAATCAATTACTTAGGTGCGGGGTTGCCCCATTGCGCTGGTTACGCCATACATGGATCAAATCTGTACATGATGGAAGGCCACTGGATGAGGAAAGAAGCCCTGGAACGATCCGACGAAAATCCTAATGTGAGTCTCCGATGACGGAGAAGCAGTCATCAATTCCAATATACAATCATGATCTCGCCTACGAAAAGCATGGAATTCGAGTTTTATCGGTCTACCAGATGAATGCCCCGAAGAACAAACCCAAGGTGATGAACAAGAATTAAACTATACCACGTGCTCTCAATTTCAGCCATTTGCTGAATCTACGATTCTCCTACTTTCAAAGAGATTGTATGATCCTATAAAACCAATAGAGGCAGGAAGCCCTCCTGAACTCATACTTCCCTCCCGATTTCGATATCCGATTCGATGATGATGACGGATATGCGATTAATAAGTGGTTTGCTGTGAGAGGGAAAAAGATTTATGTAATGGCTGAAGATCTGTACTACTCTTACAAAGTGGAGACAAAGCGATGGAGAATGTCAGTAACTCATGCTTGGACCATAGAAAGCATTCGGTGGGGTTTCTTGCTCCCGGGATATCATGATGTGCTCTTCAGGTTTCATAAAAATGGAGTTTTATCGGCTTACCTAGTACATCAGAAATCTTAAATCTGGATAGGACAGGACTTGAAGTTTTGAAGGAGGCTGAGAATGCTATGGTGGAAGGTAACATACACTTGCGATGGGATAAGGAAATTTGTTGAAATGGGAGAGAGTATAAGGTGGGGCCATCGTGCCTGGGTGGGGACATTGACAACAACCTTGTTGTTTTCATATTCACTTTTGTTGTCTCTAAGCTGGACCGGCCCCGACACCATCCCCGACCCAACCGACCCCTCCCTGCCCCTGGGTGCAGTGACCCCTATCATCTATTTTTGAATCAAAGTTCTTGGCTCTCCAGTGCTTGTCTCAACATGGGTATCTATAACCTTGGTCCTCGATCCTTCCAGGAGGATGTCATCATTTCCGCCTTCTTTGCGAATGGTGTCTAGAAGGGTCTTTTAGATAGATGTATTGTAAGGATCAACTAACTATTTTATAGTAGTTAAAATTTTTAGCATACATCATTATGAGCATTACTTCAGTATTCTTCATAGTTAAGGAAGAAGAAATAGAAAAGCAAATAATTTTTTACATATATACTTAGCGTTCCAAAATTTTCCATATGAGATTATATTAGCTAGAAAGAATAACAAAAAACCTCAACACGCCAGCTCCTCAACACGTACTGCTGGAGGTTAAGGCCCTCTTTGCCATTGCATCACCCACAACATTCACTTCCTTGTAAGCTGTAAACCAACATGCTAGATGATGACTACCCAATGCTTTTTCTTCTGGTCGAGAAACCAAATTGAGAGCGAATCGAAAAATAGGTTAATCAAACCGATTAATTCGATTTTGGTTTTTATTTTATACAAATTTTGATTTCAGTTTCGATTTATAAAATATAAAAATTGTAGTTTTGATTAAATAATATATACTAATATTATAAAATACAATATATATAATATATAATATTGTTTTCAGATTATATATTATAGTAAAATACAATGTATATAATATATAATATATAATATTAGTACCATATAATATAGGATGATTTGTTTTAAAGACCTTTGAAAATCTATTTTCAAGTGACCTTTTATCAATTTTGGCTTGATTTGTACAAAAATACTTTTTTTGTTTTTTATAAAATAATATTTAAAAAAAAAAAAGACAATGTAAATGCATGAAATAAATAATGTCGTTTTCCAAAATGAGTTATTTTCAAGAAAAATACATGTCTTGGGGATATTCACAAATTCTGATTATTTGATGTTTTAAAAAACCATAAGTTATAGTTCTAGTCCACTTAAGTTATAATTTAATTAGAAATTAGAAATTAGAAATTAAAGTGTTTACTATATTGTAATTAAAGTATATAAAAATGTTATAATTTAATTAGAAATATAAAAAAAATCAGGCATAGTCCGTAAAATGGGACTAGGATTAGGAGTTTCTAGAAAAAATGAAGGATGCAAGTTAAGGATACAATACAAGTTTTGAGATGCTTTTCAGGGTTTCCAGAATAGAAGAAAGAAGAAGGAAGGAATGAGTTTTCTAAGAAACTGAAACTAACCACCTACATGGCAAAATTTGTGGCAATTCCATAAATATTTCTCAACCTACATTTTAAAATTATTATTTTATTTTAAATCATTTAAAACAATATTACTATTGTAGAAAATCTCTAAATGACTTATCCTAAAAAAATAAAAGGAAATTAAAACCCAAGGCTAATGAGGGCCAAATTAATCTTTAAATAAAGTCCTTAGGATAACTCGAAAAGGTAAGTTGTCTGATCAATGATTAATTACTAAGTAAACTGCTGCCATGTACTAAAAGAATCTAGTGAGGCATGTAAAAATGAAGGGTTGATATATTTATACATTTTTCTAATTTGATGAATCCAATTTTTGTAATAACTCATGCCATTAAAAACTACCAAATTGATAAGGCTTTAATAAATTCCTTATTGAACAAAATAATATCTATGGAAGGTTTAAAAAAATAACAATTATAAATTCATTATTTTTTCTCCAAAAAAAGTTTATTATTTATTTTTAAAACTAGTTTAATTCCTAAATTTAAAATTTTCAATTTTCAAAAATTCAAAGTGTCCAATTTCCCTAATTCAAATTCCGAATTCCCAAAATAAAAAGTCTTTTTTTTCCAAATTTCACAATTCAAGTGTTCTTTTTTCTAAAGTTCAAGAAATTCATTTTTTTTTAAAGAATTCGTAACTCAAAACCCCTTTCCAAAAATTTCAATTTCTAATCCCTTTTCCCAAATCAATATTTAAATTTCCACAATTCCATTTTCAACTTGATTTTTAAAAATTCTAATAATGTAATTCCATTCTATAATTCCATAATTCTATGATTTTTTCAACAAGATTAACTGGGTGCCCAACATCGTATGGCCTGTTTGGATCAACGAGCTTAATCAAACTTAACTTCTTTTATAAGACATTAGATGAGAACTTATATCGTAAATCTTTATTCAATAAGTTATTTGTGTTTCAATATGTATATTTTAAAAAATGCTTTTGCATTATTTTAAGGTGTTTGGATGTATTACTACACAATCACTTATAACATCCGAAATTACTGAAAATACCATCATAAACAATTATAAAATTGAAATGTTAGAATAAATAAGCACTTGTCATAATTTTTAAAAATTTTAAAAACTAACAACTAAAACACTAAAAATTAATATTATATATATATATATATATATATATATATATATATATATATATATATATATATATATATTAAATAAATTTATCATTCAAATGTAATCTTTAGTATAAAAAAATAGTTAATGAACTATTATCTTATCTTGACTTTTGTTTCATATGCATAAAAAATATTATATAGGCTAAAATATTATAGGTTTTTTTCTTTATTAAATTTTTGGGACGCTTTCTATAAATTAGAATATGATGTACCATGAACTCATAGTTATTTAAGCATCGAGGCGGAAACAGGCTTTTTTAAGTGATGCGCACCCTACCTATATAAATAAAAATTATATATCTCACTAAATATTGTCTATAGTTTTATTTAATAATAAAATCTGATAAAGTAATTGATATGAACGTAAAAATCAAACATCAACGAGTACTTCCCATCATAAAACATTTAAAACAAAATAATAAACATCATAGTGCTTCTTAACATTACAAAATTCTAAGTTCCAAGACAAAATAAACACTCATGGCATCGAAATTATAAATCAGAAAATCATCATCCAATATAATTATTTTCATCATCCAATATAGAATATTTTTTTATTTTGTAATTGTATATTAGAATTTTTACATAAATTTTTTTTTTCAATTTTTTTTGGAATTTGTTTTATATTTTTCATTATTTTTCCTATTTTTAAAAAATTGTACGTATTTTTTTCGAAATTTATTTTCTATTTTTTCTATTTATTAATTTTCATAAATTTTTCCTATTTTTACATAATTTTTTCAAAAAATTTAGCTATTTTTTACATAGTTTTTTCAGAATTCCTTTTCTATTTTCTCATATATATATATATATATATATATATATATATATATATATATATATATATATATATATATATATATATATATATATATATATATATTAATAATTTGTTAAAATGACAATTTTGTAATTAAGATTATCAATTTTAGGTTTATTATAAGCTTTTTTTTTTTTTAAACTTATTTTGATAGGAACTATAGTAAAACTTATTGAGAAATAAATTAAAATTAGCTTATAAAGTCATAAGTTATATTTAAGAAGATTCTATTTCAGCGACACAATTTTTATTAAAAGTATTTATATGAAAAAATAAGCTCAAATAAACTGTAAATAAACTCTCTCAAACGTAACCTATATCCTTTTTAAATTAATTCAATGACATGCTTTTATGTTATTTTTGTTGTTTATTTTTTTTATCCTTTGCATGATTAATCAATTCTTGACATATGATTTGATAGTAGTGATACGACAGCACAGGGCTTAGGGATGTTTAGCTTTTCATTGTACTTTCCCTTTTGATCCTTAAACTTGAACTAAGTTTTTCTATATAGGATTTTTTTTTTTTGGAGTCATATTTACATTTTTCTTTCTTATTTTGTTTTATCTTTTAAAATAAAACAAAAATAAATAAACCACGACTCCAAATAATACAAAATATGACATAAAATATAACATAAAATAATTAAATTTTATTAATTCCTTATATACATTTTCAATAAAACCAATATGAATATCAAAACCCATTATAATGATCTACAATGACAATTCATATCAACTTAAGGCAGAGATATGGGTATCATGGAGATGTGTTGTAGTGATTTTTTAATCTCACATGAAATATACAAAATAAAAATATGCGGGCCTGTCAGGAGATTAAAGTGTTTTCAAACTAAAATGACTCGTAAGATCAGACTTCTAATCGGGCTATATAGGCTCCCTAGTTCTCTTGACAATTCACCATAATCAAAGTAGAAAATGTCGAATGGAAATAATGCATAAATTAAATATTGAAGAAAAATGTTAGATCTCCCTAGGAAGTAATGAAATAACACGGTGTTGAAAAATTAATAGACTTGACTGAAACATGGAAATAAAGTGATGAAATTGCTTAAAGAAATATTGGATTTTAATATGAAAATAATACTGTGTTGGATGATTGACAAAACTTGAATGAAAGGAGGAAATAGAATCTTGAAATTCTTTGAGAGTGCGAAATTTGCTTAAATTTACTACGAGTAGATTGACATTGAGTCGATTTTTTGAGTTGTTTGATTGGTTTGATTGATTGGTTGGTTGTCATTTCCTTGATCATTTTATGCTCCTTTTATAAATGTAGAAAATTTGTTACCCAAGTATTTATTTCTCCACCCTCTTCACTTTTTGAAGTAACTATCCATGTCTTCCATTAAGGAAACTTGTTCCTTAAGAACTCCTCCACGTCCTCCTTTGTGGGTGCGATTCTGAGTGCTTACGTCTCAGCGTCATGGAGACTTGTTTCCCAAAGAATATTCCACATCGATTGCAACCGCTCAACTATAGACACCTTTACAAAGCTTCGTTTGACTTCAAATTTTTTTAAAAATTTCAGAAATGCCCATGGACTTCTTCTATGGGCTTGTACAAATGGATCTAACCCCTTTTCTTTTGGACTTTTATTCATGAGCTTGGGTTTAGGCCTAACCCATTACTGGATTAGGCCAATTTTAGACTAGTTCGCAATCGGTACTCATACATTGGCAGCCCATGAGCCATATTGCATGTATTAAAGTCCTAAAAAATATTATTTTGGGCTTATTTCCAACCATGAAGTCCTAAATCCAGTTTTTAGCCATGATATGGAGTTCCAACAACAAGAACGATCCAAGTCAGATCAAATAAATAAGCAATTGTTGATTCCCTAAGAAAAGT
The DNA here is from genome assembly GCA_016808115.1 of Tetrastigma voinierianum. NCBI lineage: Eukaryota > Viridiplantae > Streptophyta > Magnoliopsida > Vitales > Vitaceae > Tetrastigma > Tetrastigma voinierianum. Next base: position 82,844 of record JAEQBH010003303.1, read on the forward strand.
TTACGCTATCGGTAAGTTTAAGCCCTAGCACATTATTTCTCCACCAAAAGTATATTGTTCTTCCAAATATCTTAGATTCGACTTCTTTAAATGACTTAGGATTTGTGAATCCCGAAAATTTATTTTACCTTTGTAAGATAAACCCCACTTGCTTGGAAAAAAAAGGAGACTTTTTTACTTTACCATTTTTATCTTCTTCTTCCTCCCTCCAAGTCATCATCGGAGTTGCTGCCTCCATCACTATCGTCGCCAGCAACGCAGTTGAGGACGATACTGTAACACCCCGAATTATACCCTAATAGTTTATGATATGTTTAGGGTATAATAAAAGTAAAGTTTGCATTTTTCAGAAAATTTAAGTACTAGGTTAAATTGGTAAATTGTAAAATAAGGACCCAAATGTCATAATATAAGAAGATGATATGCTAAGTTAGAATATTGATAAGTTGATTTGCAAATAATAGAAAGATAAAGGACCAAATGCAAAGGTTAAGGAATTAATCAAAAGAAAAAAAAAAAAAAGGTAAAGCCAAACATGGCCTTATAAGAAATAGGATAAGACCAAACTTGTCTTGGGGATGAGACAAGTTTCATTTTGATTTTTGTTGCTTTGGAAAGTTAGGGCTACAATTGAAGGAGAAGAGCCATTCTTGGGTGATTTATCTCCATCTTTTGAAGATTTAGCCTTGTTCAAGTGAACAAAAAAGAGGAAAAAGAGAAGAAATTAAGGTACGGAAACTATCACAAGCCTTACTTGTTTATGGGTTGTTAAGAAAAACCTAACTTCCATTATGAACGTGTTTTTGGTTGGTTTTGTGGTTTTAGTTGGTTCAAGTCAAGTTTGGGAGTTGTTTTCTTTGATGTGTTTTAGGTTTTAGTTGAAAAATTCGGGTGAAAATAGGCAAACCCGCCATTTCTTCGAAATCCACGAGTGATCTGGAGTACTCAAAGTTGTTTTGGTCTAGAGGATGTTAGTACCGATCTTGAAGTTAGTCACAGAGTACTTTCAAAGTTGTTTTGGGTCCAAAGGATATTGAGTACCAGTACTAGAAGTTGAGTATCGGTACTCAAAGCTATTTTAGTTCGGAGGATGTTAAAATCTTAGGTATTGAAAGTTAGTCTTAGGTATTCAAAGTGGTTTAGGGATACAGAGGATGTTAAGTGCAGTGCGAAAGTTGATCTTGGTACTCAAAGTTGTTTGAGTCTGATAGGTCCTACAACCTTTGTTTTGTTATCATTCTTAGTTAATTTCAAATGAAAGGATCAGTATATGTATAAAAGTTATATGAAAAATGCTTTGTACCTCTCCGCCTGAGCTAAGCTTTGCTTCGCCTCGGCGATCCTGTCGTTGGGCAAACATTGTTTATTGCCCTTATTTACTAATGTGAATAAGAACAAAATAATAAGCTTGGAAACACATATAATTGTATGTCTGTTGGAGACCGGATAGTAAATGAATAGGCATGTAAATTTACGATTAGACAACACTCTCTGCATTGTCTTCTGACACCTTTGTTATATGGGCATACATGTCTACATTCTGATGCCGATACTCACGCTGGTGGCTTCATGACATTTACGTTCGTGGGCGGACATGTCTCACGATCAACCTCGACACTCTTGCTAGTGCTACAACACTTCTGTTATGTGGGCAGACACGTATTGTGCTTTGGCACCTCTGTTCAGTACTGTACAATACCTTTGGGTACCTATTGTGCTACATCCCTCTCATTCATTGTTGCTGGTCTATACATGCAAACATTTATATGAAAATTATCTGAATAAAATGATGTGTGAAACATTTATATGATAAGAATATGAATAATGAACAATAAGAAAGCATAAGTAATCAGTTATACTATGTTTTGTATTGTACCTACGGGTACCTTCTGTACAAATCTCTATTCTGAACTCCTACGGGAGATATGATAACCCCGTTATAAGAATTATGTTATATGAAAACTTTGTTATAGAATTATGTTATGCGTAAACTCTGACATATGCATTATGTTATATGTATCATGTAATTGTGGACCACCTTAAGTGGTCATATTTGTTATTTGTTTCCAGCTCAAGCTATAGAAACTAACAAGGGTGTTTCATCGGAGTGAATCTTTTGAAGAGGACATCCGGGTATTCCGCATTCGCTAGGACTAACACAATAATAGGAGTCCACCTGATATAGGCTTTTTGATTTTGTTTTGGAATGTAAATATAAAAGTTTTTTATAATAGTTGAATTTGTTTATGTACAAGTAAATGAGACTCAAGAATATGTACATGACAGTTTAAACACCACTACGGTGGTTGTATTACAAGTTTTATTTCATTATGAAATTATATATATGAAATGGGCTCACCAATATCTGAAAAGTAGGTTAAAGAGTCTTAGTCTCATGCTGCGCCCCCTCTCTTAGCCCAGGCGGGGGTAGGGGTGTGACAAGTACTATCGACCCCGATGACAAAGTGTTGTTGTTTCTCCGGTCGTTGTCTCTATTGCACCCCGATTGTCAACCCATCTTTGAAGACTTTTGCAACGCCATTAGAGACCTCACGGTGTATCGTTAGCGATGAAGCGAAATTTGCTCTAGCCCGACATTATGCGTTCACGTCGTTAAGATCGTCGGTCTTTGCGCTAGGATCTCCGGTCGTTCGTGGAAGAGGATGTCGTTGTTTGTGGAGCGAGAGGATGAGTCGATGTAGCGTAAGTCGTCGAGCTCGAGATAGGTCGGGGCGACCATTGATCCTTTGTTCAAGGATTTTGCAGTTGTCTACTACCGTTAAATTCGAGATTTCATCTGATAGGTACCTCCATTGATGAAAAGATGAAGCATGATTATCTTGATCATGAAAGTTTTGATTCGAATTTATTGAAGAAACCTGTTTTGGATGCAATTTTAAAGTTTTTTGATGCAGAAACAATTTGATTTTTGTTGAATATATTGAAACTTTTAACATGACGGGTTTTTGCAGAATCAGATTACTGATTCTTGAAAGGATTCAGCAGAAGTGGGTGCATTTCAAACATTTATCGGGATCTTAAATTTGAACATAATCATGAGTACACCCTTAAGAAAAAAATCCTTGAAGCTTTTGACATTACAAAAAGTTTTCTTTAAATTATAGACTTTGAAAAGTGTTAAAAATACACATTCGAAAAAATTCTTTGAAGTTTTTCGATTTGTTTCGAAAATTTCCTTAGGTATAGACTCGGAAAAGAGTCATGAATACATATTTAAAAAAAATTCTTTTTAGTTGTTTAGTTGTTTCGAACCTTTCCTGGGGTGTATATTTTGAACATAATCATGGGTACACCCTTCGAAAAAATTCTCTAAAGCTTTTCGGCTTATTATGAAAGTTTTCTTAGGTGTAAACTCTGAAAAAAGTCATGAATACACCTTCAAAAAAATTGTTGAAGTCATTTGGCTGTTTCAAACCTTTTCTAGGGTGTATATTTTGAAAATAATTCATGAATGCACTCTTGAAAAAATTCTTTGAAGTCGTTTGACTTGTTTCAAAAATTTCTTAAGTGCAAATTTCATAAATAAACCTAAGTGCACTCTTGAAAAAATTTATTTTAAGTTGTTCGGTTATTTCAAAAATTTTCTTAAGTGCATATTGAATGACTTTCAACAACCTTGGGTTGCGTCACCTCTTACTTGAACTCAGCCTTTTTCCTTTGCATATTGTAGGGCATACCATTTCATCAAGAATAATTTTGCACATCTAGCAGCGAATCGACTTAAAGGTGCTCTATGCCATATAGACTTTTGCCTTGTTGATTGTCATGACTGTAACTTTCTTGGATTTGTTTTCTCGGGATCTTCTTGTGTTGGTTTAATGGCTTCAAACCCGGTCCCATCTTTATTAGTGCTAATATTTTCTTGACATGTGCTTTTGTTCTCCATAACCTATGATGACGAGTGATTATCCTTAAGCAATTATCTCCATTTCCTACCTTTGCTAAGTAGCCGTTGGCCTACCATTTTTGCTTGGTGGAAGGTGGAGAATTGGAATGTCTTCCTAAGATGTACTTGATTTGTTGTTGGAGACTAGTTGAACACTACACTACACATGTGCACTTATAGCCATGACATTGCATTAGTGGATCAATGTGGCACTAGGCCTACATTTTGATGTGTGTATGGAATGAATTACGGAAAAATCATTGAATACCATCACACGTACACTTACAACCATGACATTACATTAGTGGATTAAGGTGGTTCTAGGCTTACTTTTTAATGTGTGTTGATGTTTGTGGAATAATTGTGGAAAAATCACTGAACACCATCACATGTACACTTACAGTCATGACATTGCATTAGTGGATCAAGGTGGCTCTAGGCCTACCTTTTGACATGTGTTGATGTTTGTGGAATAATTGTGGAAAAATCACTGAACACCAGCACACATACACTTACAACCATGATATTGCATTAGTGGATCAAGGTGGCATAAGCGCATAACCTTTGATGTGTGTTGATGTTTATGAAACAGTGTTGTAACTCACATTGTTGATTAAAAGTAGTCCTTTGACCTACTTTCTCTGAGAATATATACTATGTATATCAGGTACAAGTACAACATTTGAGAGATATGAAAAACATTGGCTACAAAGCCTAATGATATATTGAACATGTACCTAAATCTCTAAGAAACAGTGGCTTAAAAAGCCTATTGGGTATATGTTTATTCAAAACATAGAACAAGGTAACATTTTAGAGAACTTTAATGTTTGAGAAAACAGTGGCTAAAAATCATACTTCTTGACTCAACATATATTGAATAGGTACTATGCTGGGAAAAACTGAATGATTGAGAAAACAGTGGCTAAAAAACCTACTTCTTGACTCAAAACATAAAATAGAACAATTTCCCTAACATTAAAGGTTGTAGAGTCGACCTAATTCTTCTAGGTGATGCCCAACATCTCCGACATGGTAGAGAAATACTGCATAAGGTATTTCCTAATGATGAACCTTTGGTGTTGCTCCTCTTGTAGATTTGACATTGAATGCATTTTTGTCATTTCCACAGTAAGAGTTTCAAATTAGTGTCACGTGCAGGGCCCTCTTCCTTTAGAGGTTCAATGTGACCCCTTGTACATCTTAGCCTTCATCTATTGTAGGATTTGTTTTCTTTCACTTCTACAAGACTTTCTCTATTTCCTTTTGACTTAAAAGAAAGCGCGAAATTAGAAGCCCAGTAGAAACGATTCGAAATAGAATTGTACCTATAGCTCCTCTTCGAAATTTGGTTTTCTTCGAACTAGACATTGCTTTTTCCTTCAATTTCTCTGATTCCTTTGTCTCTCTGGTGCTTCTTTAGGTATTTCATTGAATTGCCTTTTCTCCATAGCTCTTTGTCTCTGCATTCGTCTTTTTTTGAGTTATGGTGAGCTTTTAGGGAAATTTCTTATGTTGCACCATGGCATCATTCTCTTGCTTGAGTGGGACGGGAGGAGGAATGACAAATCTTGGAGGTATTTTCCTCCTTGAAGTGTTCATGTCCTTTCTCTCTGAAAAAATATGTCTCTCGTTTGGAGAAACATTCTTTAGAGGATTTCTCCTTCTTGAATGGTATGGATACCTTCCATTCTTTTCCTTTTCTTTGACTCTGACATTCTTCACTTTTTATTGCAATTCATCTCTATGAACCATATATTGTTTAGGAATCCATACTTTTATTATCCTAACATTAGGAGAAAATCTCCCATCATTCTTTGCATTCAACACCGCCTTCATATCGGTAACATCTATGTTGACTGAAGTCACTAGTGGAACAAAATCTTCATCAATCACCATGACCTCTTTTTTCTCAAGGAACTTCAGTATTCCCTTATTGATCCAGTCTTGGATATGTTGTGACTCTGACAAGCATTGATAGTACTATGATTCGGGAGTTGTGATACTTAGAGTAGATTTTTCCTCTAAGCTCCTCTTTGCTGGGAAGTTGGTGATTCTAAGGAAGAGTGATGAACTTCTCCTTCACAAGGAATTCCTCAGTCTTTGCCACATCAAATGTATACTGGGCTTGTGCATTACAAAATTATGTCTCCTTCACTAGGTCAAGTGGTGGAGGTGACCGCATAACAAGTTGGGGAATTTATTGTCCCCTATTAACACCTACTCCAAATGGTGGGTGGATGGTGCCCCCTAAGCCTTTAGTAGAAGGAAGTGATTCATTATTAACTCCAGGTTGTGTAGTTGGGGTTGGTGTGAGAAAAGACATTTTGAGGAGTAATTGTTATGACAGTATGAAGACTTCCTTAAGTTACACTCACCAGATTGTCAACTTGCACATGTGAGCGATGAAATTCACCAACTTCATGAAAATTCCTAGGGTACTGCCCTCTGAGTTCATTAAATAGTTGCCTGGTAGGTTCGAAAACAACTTTCTATTTGCGTTGTCTTGTTTCTTCTATAACTCTCGAGGTTGCCTCTAAGAATTTCACTTAGGATTGAGTTTGTTGTTTTCGCTCTTCTATGCGGAACTTAGCCTGATTGGCTTTGACCTTTGCCTAATCAGCCGTGACATTGTCCCGATCGGCCTTGACCTGGGCTATCAAGCTCTGATTCTTCAATTCCTCTTTCAATGCCTAAAAATCATCAAATTTGTTAGAGAAATGATTTCTTTGCTCCACCATTGCTGGAACAATTTCCTCGTGTACTGCTTTTGTAGCTTTAGATCCTGAGTCCTAAGACTCTACAAATATCTTACTAAAAAACATTGGTGACATCTTTAGCAAAGATAGGTCCCATCACACAATGTTTCACAAAGATGTGTCCCACTGGGTTCCATGCAAATATGTTTGTGGTATTGTTTGAATCTCACATGAAACATTCAAAATACAATCATGCGGTCGTGTCGAGAAATTAAAGTGTTTCCAAACTAGAATGACTTGTAAGATCGACTTGTCGGTATGTAGGATCTACGGTTCCTGAGTTCCAGCTAATCAAAATGAAAAATGCCGAATGGAAATAATGTATGAATTAAATGTTGAAGAAAAATGTTAGATCTTCCTATGAATGAATGAATGAAATAACACGATGATAAAAAATTAATAGACTTGACTAAAACTTGGAAATAGAGCGTTGAAATTGCTGAAAGAAACATTGGATTTCAATATGAAAATAATACTGTGTTGGATGATTGATAGAACTTGAATGAAACTAGGAAATAGAATGCTAAAAATTATTGAAATTGCTGAAAGCTTTTTGAAAAGTTAAGATTTGCTGAAATAGATTGACGTTGAGTCGATTTGTTGAATTGTTGATTGGTTGGTTGTCGTTTGCTTGATCATTCTCTACTTTGATACGTAAAACTCACGCCCAAGTCCTGTGATTTCCTCAACCTTTCCACTTTCAAAGTAAATCCACCTTATGTCTTCCATTAAGGAAACTTGTTCCTTAAGAACTCCTCCACGTCTCTATTGTGGAGTCTTGATCCTCAAGAATTCTTCTACGTCTTCATCATGGAGACTTGTTTCCTGCTAATATTCCACATCACATTATTAACCTGCTTTTAATTTCTACCACTTCTACAAAGCTCGTTTGACTTCAAATTTTTTAAAATTTCATAACGCCTAGACTTCTCTTCTATAGTTTGTACAAATTGATATGACCCCTTTCAGACTTTATTCATTAGTTTTGGCTTGCATCTAACCCATTAATTCGATCGCACTACCAATTTGGGTGCAAATAAAATGTTATTTAATTTGTACCAATATGCAAGTGTCAAGCAACATCCGTTGATGATCAACAACTTACAAGATGACTAAGCACATTAACTCCTCCATTAAATAAAAATTGCATACATACAGCTAGGAAAACAACTCTAATATCGCAACTGTTAGAGTAAGCTTGTTCTCCTCAACATATATCAATTGGTCAGTGAGCTTTAATCCTCAATGCCTATCCTCTCGTGTTTGTGAAATTAAACAATGTTGGTATAATTCATGACATATAGAAACACAATGAAAGTAAAAAACAATGTGAAACACAATGAATTTATATTCCTCTGAATGTAACAATCTTATGTATTATGTTAATGTAACTCATTCTAGTTTAATGTAATGAGCCACTATGCATATTAGATGTTGTAAACAATTTTTTTTTTATAATAAAAACACTTTTCCTTAATGTACAGCATCAAACGTAAAGTCACATTTTTACTATATTAAAGTAACAAAAAAATGCACACGAACTTTTAAAACAAACTATAATATTAATGTAATATGTTTATACGGTTAATGTAACATATAATGTAACTTTGTTTTGATTATAATGAAACATTTTTAATGCGGATTTGATTATCCTTTCTTCCTGAAGTGGTACTTAATGACCTACTATAATTCCCAAATAAAATATCCTATATTCCAATTTATACTTTCTAATTTTGAAAATCAAGAAAAGTTTGGTATAGTATTTTAAGGAAATAAATTAAGAATATCAAGTAACTTCTCTTTATAAACCCTAGTAGCCTCTCCCTATATTCTTCCTTTCAAGTCCTTGTTTGTTAGAGAGAAGTGGTGGTTTTTTTGCCATGGTCTAAAATCACAAACTCCATCTTTTTTCCCTAGATTTGAGTTTTATTTTTTAATAAAGTGGTTTTTTCCACACCGATCTTGGTATGCCTTTGTTTTTTTCTTTGTTTTTTCTTGTTTTTGTCGCCAACCTATTGCGGCTTGTTTTATCGTTGACTTTAAGTATGGTACAAGGTTGGTTTAATTTACTAGCACTCAGTGAGTTTTCCTATTAATAATTCAAATAACAAAGTTTCATCTCGATTGTTTCATTACATCAAATCACTCGTTAAGATCGTGATATGTAATATTTGGATATTTTGCATATTTTTCCATTACGAAACGTGACGCCTGTATGTTTATGCCATCACCTAAAGTTTTTATCACTTTTTGATTTTCATGTTTCTATTGATTGTATTGCTAACTTGAATAAATAAATTTATCTCCTTAAAAAAATTAAGAATATCAAAATTTCTCCTTTCTAGGCCAAACATGCAATTAAGTAAAAATCACATAATATAAAGTAAATATATTACCAATTTAACATATAAATGAGATAGTTAAGAAATCTTATAACTTAATTAAATATTCTCAGCCTGAGTTTAATGTGAGTTCGCTTTGTGGTGTAGTTTATCGTCCTTGTGGTCATTCCTAACTCGTATGGGGATTAGTATGAATTTGGTATGATTTAAAAACGCCTTTCTATGATGTGACTGATTAATAGCAACGCTTTTAACTTAAAATATAATTAAAAATATAAAATAAATGTAAAAAATTTAAATAAAATTTTGTTTTATATAAATCAATGAAAATTTAAACAAACATTTAAAAAATTTTTTCAACAAAGTCTTATTTCAATTAAATAATGCTAAATTATTTAATTGTATGTATTAGTAATTATATATATAGGTTGTGTTTGTGGGAACACAAGTTCGCCTATTAATAATATATTTTATTTTTAGTTAAATTATGTAATTATTTATCATAAAAAAAATACTTTTAAAATCTTAAAATTTTGGGACTCTTACATTTATATTTGAAAAAAAGCTTAGATTTTTAAATATATCAACTTTCGTTTTAAAATAATTCCAACCTCACTCTAAAGCTAGATCACGACCTACATGGTAGCAAGGATAAATATATCGATTTTAATAGATATATCGATACTAATTTTACTTCTGATATATCTGATATATTGTAGTATATATTCCAAGGATTTTTTTTAAATATCGATAAATCCGAAATTTTTCAAAATTAATATATTTGCATTGTATTTTTTATATTAACATTAGTTTATCCTAGTAATTGATTTATCTTAAAATTGATATTTTTAATATTTATATTAAGACTTTATCTTATTGAAATATATATATGCTTTATCTTAATTTATAAATTATTAATTTTTTAATTGTCTATTTTTTTTAATCAACATATTTCAGTATTTTCAAAATTAACAATATTAATGTGAAAAAAATAAATAATAAAGTAATAGTAATTTTTTTTAATAAAAGCATTAATGGAAGAAATGAAATATTAATGTTGAAATTTTAATTTAATTAAGTTAAATTTATGGAATAATGTAAAATAATTTTAAATTTAATAAATTTGCTTATATATAAACAACAGAAAAAGACTTTTAAAAATTTCAATAAATAATAGAATACCATTAAACAACTTACACTACATTAATTTGATGGTGTTGGATTGGTGGAGTGTTATTGCTCATCACGCTTGCCGGGTTCAATTCCTATCAAAACTAATTATTTGGTAGATTTGAACTAAAAAATCGGTAAATTGCCCATATTTCGCGCATCGGGTTACCAACTGATTTCACGAAAACGACATCATAAAGACACCAAAACGGGATCGTGATAAATACCCAAAAGCTCTAAATCGAATCGCTTAGTAACCCATTGTCGGAGTTCGAGTCGAATATTATCAACACGAGAAACCAAATTAAAAATTATCTAAAAAAGAGAAATTAAATTAAAAGAAATTTAGTTTTAAAACCGTGTAGTATTCAAATCGAATATTATTTTTAATGTGTATATAAAATACTTTTTATGTAATATTATTTAACATGCTAATTGAACAATATAGCGCAATAATTTAATAAAAAAAGAAAATACCAAACACCACGATAATCATTTTTATTTTTTATTTTAAAAATATTTAAATATTAGAATTCTTGTCCGTCTCCATCCCCAAATTCATTCCTGATATAAATCAAATTATCCTCTCTCTCTCTCTAAAAGGTAACCCTGCAACCATCTATATATATATATATATAGCCAGCCCATCCTTTAATCATACTCTCGATTGTTCTGAATTCTGATCGCTTCCTCTCGATTGCTCTGATCTTTGAGGAGATATGTCAAGAGAAAAGGGTCTGCTGTTCTTCGGCACCGCCTTCCGTCTGGTAGCCATAGATCCTGGCGATGAGAATCGCCGCCATGATTTGGAAAGTGCCTGATCCCCGCCAGGAAATCTGCCAACATTAGATTCCGGGCCGCCCAATTGCGCTGGTTATGTATGATCAAAGGCACACATGGGAGGTCACTTCGGATGAGGAAAGAAGCCCCAGACGATCCGGGACGAAAACCCATGAGCCCCGGTCGACGGAGAGGCAGTCATCAATTCCAATGTCTACGTCGCCGATCTCACCACCAAAGCATGGTGAAATCGGAGTTTTCCGATCTGCAAGATGAATGCCCCGAAGAACAAACCCAAGGTGATGGAGATTAAGGGTAAACTATACGTGCTCCAATTTCAACCATCTGCCTTTAAACCTACGATAATTCCTACTTTCGAGGTTTATGATCCTAAACTAATAGAGCGAAGGCCCTTCCTGAACCTCCCTTCTTCCCTCCCGATTTCGATGTCCGATTCGATGACGAAGACGGATATGCGGTTAATAAGTGGTTTGCTGTGAGAGGGAAAAAGATTTATGTAATGGCTGAAAATTTGTACTACTCTTACAAAGTGGAGACAAAGGATGGAGAGCAGTAACTCATGCTTGGACCATAGAAAGCTTCCGGTGGGGTTTATTGTCTCTGGATATCATGATGTGCTCCTCAAGTTCCACAAAAAAGGAGCTTTGGCGTACCTAATCTGTGATGGACGCATAATCTGGATGCAGCAGGATTTCGAGTTGGAGGAAGAGGCTGAGAAAGCTATGATTGAAGGTAACATATACTTGAAATGGGATAAAGGGAAATTTGTTGAAATGGGAAAGTTGAAGGTGGGGGCCATCGTGCCTGGCGGGGACATGGACAACAACCTTGTTGTTTTGATATTCACTTTTGCTGTCTCTAAGGTGGACCGGCCCATACACCGACCCCAACCCGGCGTACCCCACCCTACACCGAGGCAGATGCTTCCCTTTATTCTTATTCCTTTTATCCTTATTTTGAATCAAAGTTCTTGTCAGTTACTTGTCTCAACATGGGTATCTATAACCTTGGTCCTCGTCCAAGCTCCCAGGAGGATGCCATCGTCACTGCATTCTCGCCAAAGGCCCTAGAAGGGTCTTCTATTAGTTGAAAAATTGCTTTAGAATGTTTAATCTTTGAAACAGAGGGCAAATACAAATAGACATTGTTAAATAGTATTTTGTGGTGTTTGGTTTTTTACTTAATAGTTAATAAACTTTTTTCTAATCTTTAATTAATAGTATTTAATAGTAATAAATATTAAATTATTTGTTTTTTAATATTCTATTTCTATAATTACTAAGTTATTTGTTTTTTCTATACTAAAAATTAATGTCTTTACATCTTAATCTATTAAAAAAATTATTATTTCATTTAATTTTTATATTGATGAATTAACTTAATCTATAAAAAAATATTATTATATGGTTTAATTTTTATATTGGAATTAAAATAAATAAAATTAGTTTGAAATAACAAATAAGAATATTCAACTATATCTTTTATTTTCCTATTCTTTCTACAACGTGAAAATTTAAGGATATACTATTATACGACATCAAACGCAGACTCTTAATCGATTTATCATGCTATTAACTGACAAGTTATATCACCTTTAAAGCTTTTAAGACCTGATTATGTGTTTTAATCAATATATTATTAGTTTGAATTAATAAATTTATTTATTTAAGAAAAAAAAAACTAGCATTAAAATATAAGTAGGTATAATAATTTTAGAAAAAAAGTGATGACATGACATGTGAATGAAATCAAGATTAGGTGGGTACGAAATAGCAATTTCTAGAACATAACCCCATTACAGCCTACAGCCAAAAGTTGGCTCCTCAATTTGAATATTGGGGTGGGCCACCTTTGGGTTGGGTTGATCATATTACCTAAATAATAAATAAATAAATAAATAAATAAAAAATTGAAGGCATATGGGCACGTGATTCTCAATGGAGAGAATGTCCTTTTGAATTTTAGGTGAAACTCTGAGAGGGAGACAAACATTTGGAGCTTCTAGACTAATGGTAAAAAGAAAAAAAGAAAAATGGAGACACCTTTCCAATGAAATGATAACCTTTCCTTTATTCTTCTTTGAAATTATGACACAAAGCATGCAAGTGAAATAATTGTATGCATTATTCAAATAATTGACACTCAAATTATGTATTAAATAATTAATAATAAAAGAACAAGATAGATTAGTGATAGAAAAGCTTTTATTTTTGCTTCACTATGTCCAAAAGAGAATGACTATTATTTTTTTGGCACCCACCACAATCCACATATAGAAATTTACAAAGGAATGTAAATGACAGAGACGCCCAGGGATATCCGAATATGAAGAATATGCAGAGGATTGGACCCCCAACAAACCAACCTCCCCCAATGGCACTATATTCATATCTAATTTTGAAGGTATTTGTTATAAATAATGATTTTCCTTGCCCTTGTAATATTAGAAGTGGACGCATAAAATATCAGGCTAGGAAATTCTTGCCCATAAGACTCTCAAGTGGTAAAAGGGATAGGTGTAAGGGAGATCTCAAACTCAAATTTCTATAAGAATAGAGTAATATAACGGTATAATGTTGTAATTACCCAACCCAATCATATGTAGATTGGTCCGCTTTGACCTGTGTTGTTCCCTCACAACTTTAACGCAGGTATACAAAATTATAGTAAGATATACTTATATAACGATTGAAACTTTATTTTCATATCCGACGCGAAATGCGACAAACTCAAAGTAGTTAAATCTGTGTCAGAAAATTATACGCAAAAATGCAATTAATGGTGAGTGTTGACCGCTCATGTTTAATTTTAATTTCAAAATAATAATAATAATAAAATCATTTCTGGGATTATCGTAGTACCCACTATATTACTGTCTTTAGGAAAGAACAAGCGCCAACAGAAAACATGGATATTTGCAAACCAACTGATCAAAACATGATTTTGCAATTATCAATATGCATGAAGAAACAAACAACATTAGAAATTATACAATGAAATGGACAATCAGGATTTGTCACCAGAGGGCCGGGCCTGAAGGTTTCGAACTACTACTCTGTAGAGGGCGACGACAATGAAAGATTTAAGAGGAAACCCATCATGAGCCCAATGAGTGCCACAAATAATGCAAATGCGGCGAGGCACCTAACTTTTCCTCAGATCTTCTTCTGGGGCAAATCTTATGAGAAGGAATAGCAAAGAACAAGTATTGTTAGCTGGTAGTGTAATGGTACATTCACACCCAATAAGGAGAATCCACTTATTTGGGTCTTATTTCAATTTATTTGAAAATTTGTGCAACAAGAAACCTAAAACTAAGCCCAAATCTCGTCATTTCAAAAAAATTTGATAAAGAATAAAAACTAAATTGATAAAACGTACACCAAACGTGATTACTACCTTAGTGAATCGGGTGCTAGTAGTACCCAAGGTTCGTAGGCGTTTTTCCTACTTCAAGCGTTCACTAATAAGAAGACACAAGGTTAAGACATTATGCAATTTAGTCCCGTCTCTCATCATCAAAGATGATCAACCATCAAATGTGGGGGGAAAGGTCTCCGAACCGTCTAAAGGGTAGAAATGAAAAAAAAAAACTACTTACCTTCTAACACACTAGTAATCTAATAAAATTACTTTTATCTGTATCTCCACTTGATAGCTCATTTTGGGGAGCGATGCGACTACTATATTAGATTTTTTATGTAAGAAATTTCATTTTCACGCATTGCGACATAGACTCAAGAGTTTCACTCAAGACAAACGCTTCATTTCAAGATATGTATTTATTAGGAGGTAATTTAATATCCTAATAGTAAGAAACGATATATAGTAGCCAAAGTCTAGTGTCAGTTCGACAAGGAAAACGATGATGTTCGAATATGCTGCAAGAATTTCGCACCTTGAGATTATTGTTGTTCGTAGACATGTTCTTGAAGATTATTGTAGATCTTTATCTAATAGTCAATGTAAGATTACGATTCTGCAGTTTCCTTTTATGAAGATATTAGTAGTCAGCAGTCTGTAATTTTATATTTGAAATTTACTAATTTAATGTCAAACACCATCATCCAGCTTCTTTTCTATGAAAATGACCAGATCACAAGCATGACATTAATGAACCGAAAATCAATAAAACAAATCGATAATTTTTTATTTATTTTTAATTCTAGGGTTTTTCTTGGAAATCCCACCACAAAAAGGTGAGAAGAACTTTGCTTGAAGCAGTTGTTTTAGCCTATCCTCTGGACCTGGCCTTGGGCTTCCTAGGTCCTCAAGATTTTCATTTTCCTTTTTTAACGTTTTTATTCTTGTGTTTTCTCTTTGGAATTTCTAGCTGATTCACTAGTGCCAGTTCATCTTCACAAGACCGTCGATCCAATGTAGGGTACGGAAGAGATTCCGAATGGAATGGAATTGAATTGTCTCTTGACATTATGCTATTTACAAAATTAGGGTTTTGTGAAAAGATGATATTGCCCTTGCCAGTAATCAAATCCTCGCCGAAACCGGTAGACGACTTGGCCATAACCGCCTCGAGGGTGTCCGCACCAAGTCTGATATCAGATACGATCCACTCACAACCAGATTTCAACTCCACAACCTCGATGATTCATCAAAATCGAGTTAACTCTATTCTTTTGAGAATGAAAAAGCAGATTCTAACTTCTCAACTGCTTTTTACCCATCACAACAAAACCATCCTTTACATAAATCTTAGATTTCTCTTCAAAAATACCAAAAATTAACACTTTTTTACTTCAAAAGTACCAAAAATCTGTTTTTATCCATCACAAAAAAAAAAAAAAACCCCATTTGTTTCACAAAAATGGAAAACAAAAAAATGGAAGAAGAAACTTACAGCAGAAGCAAAGAAGAAGAGGAGAGAGAGCGAAAGAATCCAAAGAGTCTATGCCATTGTGATTAAGCTTTCTGAAGAAGAAATGAAACATGAGGGCGTATAGCTGCAGGAGAGAACCGGCCGGTTTGAAATTTTGAATAAAGAAGAAGGCCATCTCCGATTGCTTCATCGGGCGCAGGGCACTACATAAAAATGGGTTATGATTGGGGGCGCACGAGACGAGACAACTCGCGAGCTAATTAACTGAATTCCGGGTCAAAACCTCGATCAAACTCGACTCGAGCTCGGTTCGATTCGAACGTTAACGAGTCGAGTCGAAAGAACTCCGTAACCGACTCAAAAGCCTCTCGCGCAAACTCGAAAATATTTTGTATAAAATTTTATTTAAAGTTTTATTTTTAAATTTGATATCTTTACTTTAGGGGATGTCATAAATAATATATCTCTATTTTTTTATTCTTAAACAATTATACATTTTTATTATTTATTTAGTTATAAATATATTTATTTTAAAAATAATTAATTTTCTTTAAAGAAAATATGTAAGAGAATAGGATATTATTCTATAAATTATATTAATAAGTTAGTATTATAACGTGATAAATATATATATATATATATATATATATATATATATATATTCCATAATCGATCTCCTAAAGTTGGATATATAATAATTAGAGTGCGCTTAATGAAACGAGACAACTCAGCGAAATACTGATCGACTCCCATCAAACTCCTGCTAAAACTCGACTCGAGTAAGCTCCACCGAGCCTCGAACTCGACTCGAATGTTAACGAGTCGAAATGCAGCTCTACCGAGTAAGCCTCGACTGAAGCCCGAGCTAGGCTCGAACATTAACAACCCGACTCGAACTCACCAACTCGAACTCGACCGCATCATTAAGACCCCTAGTTATGATATGCTATATAATTACGGAAAATGCCATCACTTGATTTTTCATAATTTACATATTTAAAACCCTTGTCTTAATTTCAATTTAGAATTAAAATTAAGATAATTTTTGCTTTTTATTTCACTCCCGGAAATAAGATTTTAATCTATTTGGTTCATATTTTTAGAACAGCTTTTTAAAACATCAGTTTATTTTATTTTATTTTTAAAACCTGTCTTATGTTCTTAAAAATAAAAGCAATGTATGAAAAACATGTTTAAGACCTATTTATTTATTATTTTTAAAACTGCTTTTTTGTTCTCAACAAGAATAAAGATAAATAAGAAACTTAAAACATGTTTAGTTTATGGTTTGTTTTTTTCTAGCCCCCATTTTTAATATAAGAAATTTATTTTATTAAATTTTAGCTTACTTTAATTATATATATTTCTAATAATTTATATAAAATTTTAATAATTTTTAAATATTTTAATCATCTTATTTTGCGTATCGACTGATACGACCGATATTAATCATGGATCAATACGTTCCTGATGGTCCGAGCCTGGCTGATCGACACGCGACTCTCAAGCATGCTCCTTTGCTGAATGGAATTACATAATTCGCTCTTTCAAGAAGATTGTTTACAAGTCGTTGTCACCCGATTTTGAATCCAAGCATTAATCAATTTCTATTGACTTTTTTTTTAACGTAAAATGCACTTAAAAAAATTAAAATCCTAACCCTCTCTTCCTTCTTTTTGTTTTAAAGGAACCAAGATCGAGAGAAAGATGGGGTTTGAGAACAAAACAAATGACGAAACAAGTTGTCAACAACCATTTGAGCCTAAACTTTGTTTCATGGGATGTGGTTTATGTTGGGAAATAAACACAATACTGAATATTTTCCCTTGTTGATTTAACCTGTTAGGAGTCAATAAAATGCAGCCAAGAAAAATAATATGCCAAGGAGATAATCACAAAAATAACAGAGAATTTTAACGTAAACCTCCCCAAAGTGAGAAGAGGGGAAAAACCACGGACCTTGCCTGGTACTCCACCCAAATATCCACTATAATAATTTAGGTACAAAACCTAATTCTAAACTAGGTTCAACACCTAGCTTTCAACACAATCGAAGACGACTTCAAGATCCCAAAACAATGAAATCATCTAAATATAGTGAATAAAATTAATAGGCAAATCTACTCTAAATCAAAACAGTTGATGAAGATCTCAATTCGAAAACCGGTCCTCCGACCGATCAATAAGAAAACCTTTCGAAAAATATACCCAAAAACAGATTATCTCGTCGCCTCTCTACCAAAACCCGACCACACCGTCGTCCTTTCGCAAAAGAATCACGAAAAACCGTCGCGAACCACACACGGCCATCTCTTTTTCCGGCCTGCAAAAAATGCACACAAGACACCTCCTTTCTCGCCTGCAAAACGCATTCCACTCGCCTCTCGTAATTTTTATCATAAACATATACTCTAATGGCTTAAGAGAGAATAAAATCAGCCGCCTAAAATTCACTGACCTGACATTACAATCTCCCCTCCACCCAACATAAGGAGATAACACTCTAACAATCCAATTGCAGTCCATACCAATGACCAAGACAAAGCTTCAAATTTTCTTCTCCGGTAACAACTTTTGTCATCATATCGAGGGATTAAAATCAAGTGTGGAATCTTCTTAAGCTTCATAAGCTCTTTCCAATGACATCTCGTGAACTAATGATATCCAATGATATCTCACATCAATGTGCTTTGTACTGAATGGTAATGGCATTCTTGCTCAAGTCCGTGAGCACTCTAACTATCACAAAACACAACATACTCATCTTGCATCAAACCCAACTTTCTTGACAAATCTCTTCATCCATAATGATCTCTTTTCACGCTTCACTGCCGCTTATATATTCTCGCCTCGCAGTAGACAGCGACACACTTTTGTAACTTAGACTCGCCATGAAACAAATTTCTCCCCAAGAAAAGTGAATAAAAACCTAAGTCGACTTTCTACCATCAAGGTCACCCGCCATATCAAGATCTCGTAAACCTTTCTAACACCGGTTTCAACTCAAAATCCTAAACACAATTTCAAGTACCCCTCAAATACTAAGATCCATTTCACGCTTCCCAATGCTCCTTTCCGGATTTGAGAGAAATCTACTAATCGTACTAACAAAGATGTGCAATATCGCCTCAGACAAACCATACAATACATAAGACTCCCCCCATCACGAGGAGTAAGGAATAGAGTAACATCTTTTCCTTTTCATCCGTCAGTAAAGGTTTCGCTGCTTAAAGTGATTGGCCAGGAGGTGCTAACCGGCTTAGCATCTTTCATATTGAACCTTCAAGCACGCTCAACATACTTTTCCCGTGACAACCACAACTTCTTCGCTTTCTATCTCGGTAGTAATTCGTGATACCCAACATTTGTTTTCAGCAGCCCTAAGTCCTTCATGTCAAAGGACTTGAACAACCTCTCTTTCAACTTGCCAATCAATTTTTGAATCATTCCCCGCTATTAACATATCATCAACATAAAGTAAAGAATAATGAAGTTACCATCTCAGAAACTTCGAACAAACACAATGATCTCGTGATCTCCGTCCTTCTTATACTCGTGGCTCACCATAAAAGAATCAAACTTCTCACTAATCGCTCGCGCGTTTCAGCCCATAAAGACTTTTCTTTAATTTGCAAACCATGTGCTCCTACCTTTACTTCAAACCCTCAGTTGTGACATGTAAATTTCTTCATTCAAATCACCATGAAGAAAGCAGCCTTCACATCTAACTGCTCAAGTCGAGGTCTAAATCCATAAAATAAACTCAAAACAACTCGAGAAGACATTTTCACAATCGGAGAGAATATCTCATCAAAGTCAATACCCTTTTTCTCGCCTAAACCTTTTACTACCAAACGAGCTTTATACTTCGCGAATTTTCCATCACTATCTTTCATCAATCCGAACACCCATTTGTTCCTTAATGCCTTTCTCGCCCTTTCGAAGTTCCACCAACTCTCATAACCGTCATTCTTAACAAAGAATGCATTTCTTCCCGATAGCTTTCATCCACTTACCTTATCCGTGATGAGTCCGTACTCTTGAAAATTCTCTGCTCCCTCACAAGAATCAACACATACTCAAGAAGAATACTGACGATGGACGACTCTCCCCGTTAGTCCTTCTAATTTTGAGGTTTCAAATGACTCGCTGAGTAGTCGCTTCCCCCCGCCTTCAACAAACCTTGATCACTCTCTCGCATCCCATCATCAACCACTGCCTCCTGTGCTTCATCACCGCCATCTCGCTTCATCTATAGTACGCAAAGGAAAATGAATAATCAGAGGATCAATAACACCATCACCGATAAATTTTAACCTTTCTCGCCTTCTGCACCGAAATACCGACATCTTCATAAAATATCACATCTCTACTTTGAAAATCTTTTCACTGGATCCCATAATCAGACTCCAAATTTTCATTTCCATACCTAACAGCGAACACAAAAGCCTTGTCATCAAGCTGACTTCGCTTCTTTAGTGACACGTGCAAAAGCCTCAGACCTAAAAACTCAAGCATTTATCAGAACAACATCTTTCCTATCCATACCTCCTAATGTCAAACTCCAGCTGAACCGAGGGAGACCTATTTATCAAGTAACAAGCAAGACGATTAGCTCACCCCAAAACACCTCGGGGTAGCTTTGGCCATTTTTGGGGCATGCATCCGACCTTCTCAACAATAGTGCGGTTCATCCTTCCTACAACACCATCAGGCCGTGGAGTACCGTGAACCTGCCTCTCATGTCTAATACCATGCCAAGTAGCAGTTCTAAACCCTTTGATGTATACTGTTCTCCATCGCTTGGGTGACGGCACACTTCAAAACTTTCCCGTCTCTCTTCAACTAAGGCATGAAATTTCCGAAAAACTGATGACTTGATCTTCGCCTTCAACAGATAAACCCACACCTTCTTTGATGCATCATCAATGAATGTGACAAAATATCTATTTCCACCCAAGGACTCCACCTCAAAGGGACCACAAACATCGAATAAACGACTCCAAAATATTAGATTCTTTTGAAGATTTAGAAAAAGAAACTCTATGATGTTTTCCAAATAAACAATAATCACAAGGGTTAAGACTCACACCTTTAGTAAAAGGAATGAGAGCCTTTTGGTTAGAATATTTAACCCTTTCACTCATGTGACCTAATCTCAGGCTATAACCTGGGAGGAACCATCTTCAATGATTCAATTCATCTCCACATATTTTCACAATCGGTCTGTAAAGTGTGCTTCAACCTGCTCTAGCAAACTAATAAAGAATCTTCGTAAGCTTCCATTTCATCGCATCATAATTCACATATCCTTCCCGATCCAAGGCAACCTGCAAATAGCATTAAGACGTAAGTCGTAACATGCCGCGCCATCTCCTCGCAGTCAAACAACCAACGCCCTGTCTGTATGCAAACATCACCAATACCCACAACTGGAGTAGTCAAGTTACCCATCTCACAAAGCACTCAAAGTCTCCCCTACCGTACGATGAAGAACTCCTTATTGGGGAGTAACGGATAAGAGGTCAGACAATAATCCACTCAACCTCATTATCCGTAACAGCAAACACTCTTCATCTCCAAAAATAGAACTCGCCACATCTTCTACGATAAAGCACTGTAGTATTTTATTTTCATCTTCCTCCGACATTTTGCCTCTTTTGTTCCTCTGCCTAAAGATAACAATTTCTTTCATATGTCCTTCCTACCACAATGATAACACTTTCTTTCTTTCACTAGACTTTCCTCTCGGATTGCGACTCGCCTTTGATTTACCAATACCCTTAGGTTCTCTATTTTTACCTCTTTCCCCGTTTCCTCTCGTGACAAGAGCCTCTAGCCTCGTAAGATATTCCTTGCCTTCCTTCGGCTTCTTCATTAAACAAACCGCCTTTACCATAATCCATGGTTAAATTCCTGCCATTAGGAAATGAAGCGTTACTAAGTGAGATAACTAGAGTATCCTAACTATTTGGAAAGAACTCAAAAGTAACAATGCTTGCAACTCATCTTCAATCTTCATCTTCATATATCGAATCGTTCACTAACCCTTGAAAGTCACTGTGCTTCAAGCACAGGCCCATATTTTTATACTTCGGGGATTTACTAGCCTTCTAATCAAAGTGGCTTTATTCTCAGGCGCCTTTCGCTCGTACATGGATTCTAATTTTCCAAAGCTCGCAGCATCGCCCCGTGACACGTGATGAAACACACTCCGGGGTCTACCCACCGTCCGATTAGAGCTACTGCTTTTCATGCATGATCTTCCATTCGGGTCGACATATCTTTGGGTTTACTTTTATCCCCATCAATAGGCGCATATAAATCCTTGCAATAAAGAATATCTTCCATTCTTGGCTTCCAGATAGAATAATTAGACGAGGTTAGTCTAATCATACCGGCTCCCGAAGATTCCTCCATTTTTAAACCAACACCAACCACAATACCTGCACAATGTAATCCTGGGCCTTCCGATACCACTTGGCGAAATTAACACACATCAATATTTTCCTCATGATTTAACCTGTTAGGAGTCAATAAAAATAATATGCCAAGGAGATAATCACAAAAATAACAGAGAGAATTTTAACGTGGAAAACCTCCCCCAAAGTGAGAAGAGGAAAAACCACTGACCTCATTTATGTCCACCCAAATATCCAATTATAATAATTCTAGGTACAAAATCTAATTTCTAAACTAGGGTTCAACACCTAGCTTTCAACATAACTTAAGACGACTTCAAGATCCCAAAAACAATGAAATCATCTAAATATAGTGAATAAAATAATAGGCAAATCTAGCCTCAAATCAAGACAGATTGATGAAGATCTCACCCGAAAACTGTCCTCTGAATCTGATCAATAAGAAAACCTTTCTGGAAAAAATATACCCAAAAAACAGATTATCTGGCTGCCTCTCTTCTACCAAAAAACCCTAATGATTCACTGGCCCCTTTTTCACGCAAAAGAACTCGCGAAACTCGCGAACCACTACGCCTTCACCCTCTTTTTCCGCCTAAAAATGCACAAGACACCTCCTTCTCGCTCCGTAAAAACGCATTCCACTAGCCTCGCACTTTTATCATAAACATATAGCCCTTAACGGGCTTAAGAGAATAAAATCAGCCGCCTAAAAATCGTAAATGGACCCACATTACGCTTTCTTCGCCCACATCCAATGATCATCTTTGCGCCTCCGCAAATCGGCCTCGATATATCGCTTAATGCTGTGGAGAATTGGGATCATCATTTTCCATTTTAACCAAAGTTGAAAGAACAAGAAAGAAGAGGGAGGAGGAAGAACCTTCCACATACCAAAGAAGGAAAATGACATTATGTTCGATTCAATTAGTAGCCAAGTTCAGCTTCAAAGACATGTTCATGAAGGTTATTGCAGATCTTTATACATACAATCGTCTTTGTAAGATTATGGTTCTCTAGTTTCCTTTCATTACAAAAAGACATGTTCTTGAAGGTATTAGTACTAGCTATTTGAAATTTACTAATTCAATGTCAAACACCATCTAGATTAGCTTCTTTTCTATGAAAATGCCTGGATCTTGACCATGCAAACTTCAAGAACCAAAAATCAATCAATCAATTTCAAATGTCCGCAGGAAGATGTGGTTCAACTAATTATTTCTGAGATCCGACCACAAAAAGGTAAGGACTAAACGACTTTACTTGAAGCAGCTTGTTTTAGTTTGTGCCTTCCTTTCTTAAGGCTTATATATGCAAAAAGAGCAATTATTATTTATTTACATTTTCAATTTTCCAACCTATCCATTCTTTGGGTCTAGCCTTGGGCTTCCTCAGCCCTCAAGATTTTCATTTCTTTATTTTTTTCCCAGTTTTGCTCGGGTTTTTTCAAATGAAACAAATTGAGAAACTCTGCTATTAAAAAACAACATTAGAAATTATACAATGAAATGGACAATCAGGATTTGTCACTGCAGGCCCTAACTCAAGGTGTCGAACTACTACTCCGCGCAGGGCTTAATGACAATGAAAGATTTAAGAGGAACCCATCATGAGCCCAATGAGTGCCAAATAATGCAAATGTGAAGGAGAATCCCGAACTTTCCCGTATCTTCTTAAGCAAAATTCTATGAGAAGGAATAGCAAAGAATAAGTATTGTTAGCTTTGGTAGTGTAATGGTACATTCACACCAATAAGGAGAACTAATTTACGGGCCTGTGATTTCAATTTATTTGAAAATTGTGCGAACAAGAAACTAAAACCAGTTCCCCCAAATCTCGTCATTTCAAAAATATTTGATAAAAAATAAAAACTAAATTGATAAAACATGCACCAAGCGTGATTACTACCTTAGTGAATCGGGTACTAGTAGTACCTAAGGTTCAAAGAAGGTTTCTCTCACTTTTGAAGGTTCATTAAGGTAGTATACACCCGAGGTTCAAAAAGGTTTCTCCCACTTTAGAAGGTTCACTAAGATAGTACACAAGGTGGGGGGAAAGGCCTTTGAACTGTCTAAAGAGTAGAAATAAAAAAAAATTACTTATCTTCTAACACACTAGTAATCTAATAAAATTACTTTTATTCGTATCTCCACTTGATAGCTCTCATTTGGGAGTGACAAGTACTACTAGATTAGATTTTTAATAGAAGTAGCCTCATTTTCATGCATTTTATAATAAATAGCTACTCGATATGCTTTGCATTAAGAGGAGCCTATGTTAATTGGAGTATTAAGCAATCATATATTGCCAGATTCAACTATGAAAGTTTGGGCTTATTTGTTTAATTACTCCTTATACAAATAAACGCTATACCACACCACAAGACAATAAACAAACGCCATATCGAGACGACTCAACCACAATCTATCAATTCCCAAATTTGAGGTGTAGTTTAGTTTACATTTTTTATTTATTTTAGTTTTATGTTTTTATTTATGTTTTTAAATTTTATCTTACTTTATTTTAGTTAATTTTCCTTATTTGATTTTAGGAGAATTTTTTTTATTGGAAAGTGGGAATTTGTTTTTTTCTTTTTTATTTTCTTTTAAGGGGACTACGACTATCGAGTGAGAAGAGCTAACACATGAGAGCAAATGTTTTTTTTCAGGCATAGAGAGGGAAAGAAAGGGGACGATCGACGAGAGAAGAGATGAGCTGAAAAGGAGGAGTCTTGCCTCAGAAAACAAAATAAACTCGTTAGATTGTGATTATGTTTTATTTTCTTTTTATTCAAGATCTATTCACCATCTATACTAATCTCCATTAATTCTTGTCCATGCCGCTCCTCTTCATTTTGATTTATTATCCTTCATAAAATTCGGTTTTGAAGAACCATTTTGGCTTGTTTGTTGGCTTTTTTTACTTATTTGTTATATATTTCTTTCATTTCAATTCATGCATTAATAGCTCTTATAAATGGTTGATGAGATCCATTCATGTTTTCACTTATGATTTTATACAGTTGATGACCTGGTTGTTAGAATTGCCTAGTTAATATTTATTGTTATAAGCAGATGTCCCAAATCGAGAAGTTTCATATATTTATTGTTATAGTTCCATTGGCACGAGAGTGTTGATTGTCGTTTTATTGATTTTTGATTATTTTATTTTCATTGATTATGTTGATTTCCTTCTATTCATATTATTATAATTAGTTTATTTGATTGATTTTTATTTGATTGATTTTTGTTTTTTATTTTATTTGGATTGATTTTTTTTATTGTTTTGTTTATTTTATTTTATTATTTTATTTTTCAATTTCTTCAATTCATATTATTATAATTATAGTTATATTTTATTTTCACTGATTCTATTGATTTCCTTGTATTCATCACTAATACTATCCGTCTGTCTTCTATCGATCACTGACTCCTTGGCTCACCTCACTGACTTGGCTTCATTCCCTCCATTCCTATTCCATTTCCCTACTGACCTGGCTCATCTCTACTGACTTCACTCCATTCCTAATTTCAGACCCTCCTAACTCCATACTTCAATACAATACACTACTCCACTCACTGATCCGTCACCCCAATCCGTCTGTTCATCAATCTTAACCTCATCTTCCTTGACTTCATCTGGCACTCATCTCATCTTTACCGGCCTCTGAACGCCCATTCATCTCTACTCCATCTCTTTACCGACTTTTTGATCATCTTATCTTCTCGACTCGGTCAATGATCAGTCTTGGCTCATCTTATCAACTCCTAATATCTCTTTTTCGATTTCCTTCTAATTATATTTATTTTATTTTCATCTTATCCCCATATCTGGTAATGGACTTCAAGATCATCCCTACACAAGCCCATGAACACCCTAATTGAGCCCAAGCCCAATAATCCCCTAAGAATACCTTGATAGTTGGTACCCTTAACTTAAACACACTAGGGCCTTTAACCTAGCTCATTAGATATCCACAAACCAAACCCATTACTTCATTAAACCCGGTTGATTAGGTATAGCCCATTTTCTTAGACCCAATCCATCGGGTTCAACTCATTTACTTTATGCCCAGCCCACTTTCTTAGACCAAATCCATCTGCTTAGACCTATAGTCCATTTTCCAAATTCAATCTCAAATTTCAAATTCTCACCCTTAAAAATCTAATTTCCACATGTTCTAAAACACTCAATTTTCAAAATTTATATTTTCAAAATAATTTTTAAAAGTTTCAATCACATGATTAATTCTACAAGTCCAATAACAATGAAGTCTTATGGACTTAATTTATGTAATAAATAAATGGGCTTTGATGGGGCTAATTTAGGCTATGTTTGGGTAAAGAGCTTAATTAAACACTTATTTTATAAGAGCTTATTATATAAGAGTTTATGTCATAAATACTTTATTCCATAAGCTATTTGTGTTTGAATTGATATTTTAAAAATTATTTTAAAGTGTTTGGATGTATTACTACACAAGCAATTATAATAACTGAAATTACCGAAAAGACCATCATAAGCACTTATAAAATTAAAGGGTTTGAATAAATAAACATTTGTCATAATTTTTCAATAATTAAAAAAAAATAAAAACTAAAGAACTAAAATTAATATATGAAACGATCAAAATTAAAAAACAAAGTAAAGATTCATCAGATAGTAAAAACATTTATCATTTAAATGCAATCTCTAGTATAAAAAAAGGTTAATGAACAATTTTCATCTTCACGCTTGTTTTGTATATTAAAGAGAATATAAAAAACTAAAATATTATGCTTTTTTTTTCATTAAAATATTTGACGCTTCTATAAATCGGGAATCGCGATATAAATTATAAACTCATACTATTTAAGGCGAAATCGGCGCGCTAAAGCTTTTAGGGCCTGGCGAGCAAGGCGCATCCTATCTCTTATAAATAAAAATTATATATCTCATTAATACTGGTTTCATAGCTTTTATCTAATAATAAAATACAAAAAGAAAGAACATCAAATATAAAAATCAAAGGCTTCGCATCATCACAACATTCCAAACAAAATAACAAACATCAAGCACGTTTTTCATCACAAAATTATAGTTTAAACAAAAAAACACTAATGAATATACATCAAATTTCTAATCAAGAAAATCATCATCAATATCATTTTTCCTATCATCAATAGATTTTTTTTTTCTATTTTTAATTATATTTCAGTTTTTCCCTCGTTTTTTTCGCAATTTGTTTGTTTCAAAAAGTTTACCTATTTTTTTTTACATAATTTTTGGAAATTTTTTCAATTTTTTTCATTATTTTCAGAATTTTTTTCCCTATTTTTACATAATTTTTTTAAAAATATTTACCTATTTTTTACATAATTTTTCGGAATTTATTTTCTATTTATTTTATTATTTTTCAGAATTTTTTTTAAAGAAATTTTCAAAAAATGACCTATTCTACATAATTTTTTTCCAAATTTTTTTTTTCTATTTTTCATATTATTTTTCCTATTTTTTTACATAATTTGTCAGAATGACATTTTATCACAAGACGATTCAGCTCGTATAAGCTTTTGGCTTCAGAGGTGCTGTTTATAAGACTTATGAAGTTTATTGAAATAAGCTAAAATTGGCTTATATGGGGGTCATAAGTTATTTTTTTAAGTTCTTTCAAGCACTTACAATTTTGATCAAAAGTACTTATGTGAGAAGCACAAATAAGTTGTAGATAAGCTCTCCCTAACACACCTTTAGTGTTTGATTTATAACTTATCTGTCATTCAATTGTGATATTCTATATTTCAATAAATAATGTATTTTTATTGATAGCACTTCGATCTCGCCAAGGTACGACTTCATCCTTTAATTTCGTTTCTTATTGACTATCTCGTTTGATTTATTGGTAATACTAATTGATTGATTGCTACATTTGTCAGTAACATGATTAGTAGAGACCTTACTTTAAAATTTATAGTAGTGTTACTTGGCCACAACTGTACCTTTTCAATAGGTAACATGACTCCGAATTTTGACTCAGTTTTTCGTAGATTCCTCTTTTCTAAAAAAGGAGTCACACTATGATTTTTATTGTGACTCCAAACCGTTTTCTAAATGAGTTTTCAAAATATAAAATGAGTCTCACATTTTAGTGGGAAAACGATTACAGCCAAAATGCGATGTCTACACACCCACCGTACAAAGACGACGACAACTACAAGTTGCACAAAGAAAACAACTAAACCACGAAAAAATAAATAAATGAAAACTTAGATATGTATGGAATAACCACTTTATTAAAGAAGAAAAGATGTATAGAGGGGTGATTTAAGCCAAGAATAGCAAAAAAATCACTTTACTTAAGAAAATAAGGCTAAAAGAAAAAAAAATTATGAGAAAATGAGACTAAGATTTTCCTCGTTGTTCCATATTAATAATAATATTAAATTAATTGATTTTTTTTGTTATTTTTAATCTAAAAATTGAATTTGTAACACCCCGAAATATACCATACCAGTTTTCGGACATGTTTAGGGTTTAATAAAAGTTAAATATGAATTTTCAGTAAATAAAACGAGAAACCCAAAAATTAATATGAGAGTAAAGGGTAAATATGTAATTTACCACTTGAGGACCTAGTGGTCATAAATGGGAAAGACAAGGGTAAATTAGTCATTTACGAATTTAGGACCTAAGGGTAATAATCTCATAAGATTGTATGCCAAAATAGAGATTGAATAAGTTAGATTGAGAATAATAATGAGTTAAAGGACCTAAATGCAAAAAAGGGAAAAAGGTGCAAAAATGAGTTAAGCCAAACATGGCCTTAACTCTAAAATAAAGATAAGATCAAAACAAATAATATCTCATTTGGTCTTTGGTGGAGGAGGGAGTTCCAACGTAGAAGAGAAGAAGAAGGAGAAGAAGGGGAAGAAGACGAAGAAGAGAAGGAGAAGAGGAGCCCAAAAAGTTAAGATCAAAGGTATGGAATCTAACATCAGCATTGCGATTCGATTTTTGTATGGAAATTATGAATTTGCATTTAGATTATGATTTGGACCATGGTAGGATGTTCATGGTTTTCAAACCTTAGGTTTTGATAGATTTCATCCCAAACTACAGATTTCTTGAAAGTAAGGCCGTAAAACCCTAAATGGTATAAGAAAAATATGGAATCCTCCCCTTTCGAAAGCGACTCACTGCTTAATTGCAAAGTAATGGAGCTTAGGTTAGAATAAACCCTAACTAATCCTTGTGTTTGGGTTGTATATGGGTTATGACCCATATTAGAGTTGTTTTGGGAGTAATTCATGAAAGGTTTTTGAAGTAAGATACATTTGAAAGATGAATTGAGAATAGAGGTTACAAGATGGATATAGAGTGGTTTTGATGTGTATATTGGGATTATTGAGTTGGTTTGGGTAGAAAAGTATGGAAAATGGGAGAAAAACCACCATTTATGGGCATTTGAGGCACTCTGCATTCAAAACAAGAAAGGGTACCGGTACCATAAGTGTTATGTCATTCTATTTTGGACCAGCGTTAGTATTTTGGCCATACCTTGGTCATTTCTTATCCGAATTGAGTGATTCAAGTGGCTAGTTAAACTAGACTTCAAGTAAAACAAAACACCCTGAAATAGGTATCTCACCTCGACTCTATGTGGCCTATAAATTCACTCAAAGGCCATGCTCAGCTTCAATTCTTATTCAGTTGAAAGATAGAGTAGGCCTTGGTCATTTGGGATGGAGTATCTAAGTGTTCGATTTAAAGGATTCCAGTTGGAGGAGAACCCTTAGCACCTTAGCTTCAAGGGAGTACAAAGAACCAGTGTCAAATATGAAGTTAAGACCCCTGAAAAATGAGTATTATAAACTGTCCCTAGTTTAATATCGGCAAAATGACTAGTTTGGCATGGAATGCCATAACTTGAGTTTGGATGATTCAATTGGAATGATTCCAATTTCTAAGTAAAGTAGATTCATAGAGGAACAAGAATATATGAATGATGTGTGAATACATAGGCATCATACTGTGCAAGTATATGAAATGCCATATGTAATAGGCATGAAACAAGAAAAGTATAGGAAATATGTATAGATGTGTTCATGAAACATGAATATGATATGAAATATGAAAACGAAATGAAACATGAACATGAACATGAAATGCAATATGTCATGAACACATAATGTGGTTAAGTTATATATATGATTATTATCACATATAATCCAGAAAACATAACGAATGATATGAAATACATGAATGAATGAGTGCACGTTCTGATCGGTGCTTTGGCACTCCTGCTAGTGCTACGACACTTTTGTTACGTAAGGTGCACGCTCGATGTTCCACGGGAGATCACATCAAGTATCGAATGACAAACATGACAGAATCAACAATCGACCAGCCGTGAATGCCGACTTCTATAGTAATATGTGAGATTGCAATATTGAATGAGATCATATTGCTACCGAATGACAAATGTGATAGGGATCTAACAACCGAATTTGGTCGTGAATGCCGACTTCTATAGTAATATGTGAGATCAAGAAATCGAATGTGAGATCATTATCATATCGAACGACAAATGCTAACAGATTCAACAATTGAATCCGTCAGGAATGTCGACTTCTATAGCCATATGTGAAATCACAACCGAAACACGAAAGAAAAAAAAAGAAAATGATTCGAAAAGTATTTGAACAAGTATAAGATCCCAAAGACAAGAATAAGTTCAAGAATACAAGTATAAGATCCAAAGACAAGAATAGTCTGGTGAATACAAGTATAAAATCCGAAATACAAGAATAAGCTCAGAATACAAGTATAAGATCCGTAAGACAAGTATATGTCTGTAATACAAGTATAAGATCTGAAAGACAAGAATAAGTCTGTAATACAAGTATAAGATCCAAAATACAAGAATAAGCTTTGTAATACAAGTATAAGATCCGTAAGACAAGTATATGTCTGGTGAAACGAGTATAAGACCCGAATTACAAGAATAAGCTCCGTAATACAAATATAAGTTCCATAAGACCGTGGATATGTCTGTAGCAAAGTATAAGATAACAAAGTACCAAGATAAGTTTCAGAGTAATGCACGCCACCTCAGTAGCGGTCTAAGCATCGTACCCTACTAGAGATCCGACAATTATAAGTCCGAGACAAGTACCAGTATAAGTCCGATATATATATCTTTTGGGAGATCTGAATACATATACGAGGAATCTCAATAAGGCGGTCCGACGAGATAAGTATAAGTATATGTCCTACTGAGATAAGTATAAATATGTGTCATAATCTGAGACTCCGAATAAGAATAAGTCCGCCATAAGTGTAAGTTCCAGTAAGTATAAGATTGCTATAAGTATAAGTTGATCTGCAGGTATATGAGAGATCGAACAAACATAAACTGTTACAAGAAGGATAATTATGTATGTAAATGTGTTATATGAATTCATGAAGATTCTGATATCTATTACTATTATATGTTTATTATGATTCAGTATAAATGCATGTACGATTATAAGTTATAAAAATATGTGTTTCCCACTAAGTGTAAAAACATACAATTATTTGTCAGGTGTAGGTACAAAGGAGGGACATCTGATCTTAGCATGCAATTTGAGCCGACACACTAGTAAATTTGTTCATCCATGATGTCAGCTACGATTTGTAAATGTAAAAAGTCACAGTTTTTGTATATGTAAAAATGGGACTCGATATATGTGTATAAGTTTGATGGACACCACTCGGTGGTAGTTCTTTATTATTATGCTAAATGATTTTGTTATTATGAAATTGTTTGTATACCACAATTACAAGTTCGACTACGAGAAAAAAAAAAAAAAAAAAAAGATAAAGAGTCCTAGTATATAGTCTCGCCAGGACTTGGATTAGGATCCGTCATTAGTCGGATAGGGAATCGGGAGTGTGGCGAGTATATATTAAAATTAATAAATTTAATAAACATGAATAATAAGTATTGATGATGCCTTTTTCAGCCGAGGTGGGGTGCAGGTGTGTTGATAGTGTTTGGGTCGGAGCTGGAGCTTGTCGTTGGGTGAGTCCCGGCTCTGGGCGTTGGACTCCTCTGCAAAACAAGAAACAAGAGGATCGTAGGGGCTTGCCCGTTGCCTCTCCAGATGCCTAGTCGAGTTCCTCCTAAGAGAGAAGAGATCAGGCTGCAGAGGCGAATGTTTTAGCGTGCCTTTCCTTAGATGGAGTGACTTGGTATTTATAACATATGTTTTTCCCAATTGGATGGTGGTAAGGATTCTCTCTCATTGGATGAGGGATTTTCTGCCCTTATCGATATCAAATTAATAAGGGATAGTGGGAGCGAGTTGTGGGGTATCTGCTTCCTCATTAATTGAAATTTGGTTTGATTTACAGGATAAGCAGTTATTGATAATTATCATACTTCCCTTAATGATGAGATTTGGTTTGATTTATAGGATATGCTTTTTAGGGCGTGCAGCCCTTGGGGGCGAAACAGGCCCCAGGCTCTCGTTTTGGAGTCGGGTGCGAGCTGGGCGTTTCAATGGGAAAACACCTTGTTCTTGGGCTTGGTGAGTGGGCCTGGCAGCGCCTATTTTTAAACCACAGTAGTTGCCCACAGCCCTTAGTTCTGGCGAGTGGGCAGAGACAATATCGCTTCTTGAATCGGGTCACGACTTCCATTAGTGGATTTAGTCTTTGGTTTGGTTAGGGCTTTGTCGTCGTCAATCGTCCTATGATAATGATGACTTTTTGACTTTCGTGCTCACTTCTTCTAGTTCCTTCAGTTTCTTCCGAGAACATCCTCATTGTGTATTGTCGCCACGGTATTAAAGCTTTTAACTTTTCTGCGAGTTCGGGCTTCATTCGTCTGACCTTTTATCCAGAATCTCTTTTGGCGTTTTGTGATACCTTGCTTGAGGTAGCCTTTTTCGTTTTATTCCTGGGACTGGTGCGTCTTTCTTCTTTCGGTGTCTTTTCAAGTAATATCGTGAATATTTAGGAATGTCTAGATAGTTAGGTCTTGTTCTTTCTACCTGTTACTCTCATTGGTTCGGGTCGTTCCTCTTCCTTGCATATAGGGTGAAGTTCCTCTGTTGTGTCAGGTCGGGCGATAAATTAGGCGCCTCGATCGTTTAGTGGGGTTGGCACCGAGGCGTCAAGGAGACCTCCTCTCCCACTTGGATAAAGGCAAGAATTAGAGTGTGATTAAATACCCGTAGGATCGAGATATCTGAAGTTAAGTAGGTCACGACGCTACGGCGATTGGAACTGCTTGAGTCGGGCCTTTATATGGAGAAACTTTCGCGAGGCGCTATAGGCCCCCTTTTGGTGTCCAGGTCTGGTCTCCCGACATTTTGACCTCCTACGTGGTCTAAGTGCCCAAGATGGTGTGCTTTTTTGAGGTGACCCAGCCATTGATGGCCTCCCGGGTTTCCCACTTTACACCTTTGTAGAAAGGGTCTTGCAACATTTCAACGTATGCCTCTGACTTTCTGATTTCTTGGAATTGTCGATTGGGTTGTTGGTTTTCTTTGGGGATAAGGGCTGAGTGTTCCCCGGTATAGCTACGTTCTTGGACCTCTTTGAGTGTGAAGGAGGCCGCGAGGCTTTTCTTTATCTATCTAAGCGTGCCAGTGCTCCTCTTATCATCTCGGATCTCCCGTCTTCCCATAAATTTTGGAAGCGTTACTTTTTGTTAGTGGCGTAGCCCAGGATCTGACCTCCTTGACAAGGAAACACATTGAGGCGTTCCTGGCATGCGGATCACTCACGAGAATTCACGTAGAGCTTTGTTTTGGTTAAGTTCGGTCTAGTTTTAAGTAGCTATAGGGTGTCCACAATTTTGCATTGGCTGTCGCGTTTTTGGGGTGTTGCCCGATCTCGGCCCACAGAAGATGAGGTCGTAAAGCGGGCGGCCGCGTCTTCGTGCGCCTGCGAGCTTATCGGGTCGGATATTCCGGATCTTCGAGTTCGAGGTCCTCCAGCCACCGCTACTTTGAGGTAATACCCTTATTATATAGGTTCTCATGATGGGCCTCCCATTGTCAAGCCCACTAAGGGAGAGCTTTTGGCTCGGATGGAGACGCTGTCCCGGAGGTCTCGGAGTGTGAAGCGGAAAGCTTCGAACTCTCTTGAGAAGGGTTGTCCGGCCTGGGGCAAAGTCCCGAGATTAGGGATGTCCTCGTCATCACCTTCTACCCATGTCTTAGTGCAGGGGAAAGTGTCGCTACCTGGGTGGGTTGCAAAGCCCCGAGTTTGCGACCCGTTTTGGTTCTATTTGCAAGGCGGAGTCTCGGGGAGGGGCTCTTGGGCCTGTTGGAGGTTATGCCTATTATAGTTTGGAGTCCCCCTACGCAGAGCACCGAGCCTCCTCCTTCGAGGGAGGAAAAGTTGGGGAGGAAATGCTCCGAAGCTGATGGAGATGGGGATTCCTTGCTTTTCAATGCCGAGCTTACGGCTGGCGCGGTCTCGTCTATTCTCAGGGATTCTGATCTTAAGAGGTCTGGTGCCCTGCCCATTAAGGAAGCCTTGGCTCTATCCCTTTAGGGGGTAGCCTCTGTAAGTTCCCGTGTCTTGTTGTGTCTGATTCTATCTTGAGTTGGGTGTTGACTTTATGTTGGGTGTCGGTGGTACCCGTTTGAAGAGTTTGTAAAAAGGGCGGGTAGACCGATCACATCAAAACCGCCCGAGTCTAGCGGGTGGCTGCTCATATACGAGCGAGCTGTACTGCGAGATCGGATGCAGAATATGATGGAGGAGGTCGTGAAGCTTAAGTCAGGTTGTATACCATATTGACACGGCCTTGGTGAGAGTAGGGAAAAAAGGCGAGATGGCCTAAAATTAGTAGGCGAGCCCGGGTCAGGGGACAAGTGCCGGGCTGCTTGGGATGATCTCTTTGGTGACGGGACCAGTTTGGAGGCCGCGGTGAGCCCGGGCGGTCGAGGATGGCTGTCGTCCCGAGGTCGACTGCGGGTAACTTCGGGTGGGGCTGCGTCTTTATTAGAGATAAACTACGTAATAAAGGCGTGTTGCTAGATGGAGCTCATCGCGAAGCTTCGGTACATGAGCTCTATTGAGCGCTGTGGAGTGCCATGGGTTGCGGGAGCTTGACGAGAAAACCTTGGTTGTTCAAAGGCCAGACTATACTTGGTTTGAGGGATGAGGCCTACACTCAATGGGTTTCTGGATGGCTTGCCTTTCAGAGGAAGGCTGCTAATGCCTACCCAGGCTTGGATCTTAACTTTGATATCCCTAGTGACGAGGAGGCGGAAGAGTCCTTTTCCGCCAACTGTTCTGGAGAGCCAAACTGTAACAACCCGTACCAAATAATACGAGTTTTGACCAAGTTTGACCAAGTTGACTAAGGTTGACCAAGTTTGACCAAGTTGACCAAGTTTGACTTTTTCGAGGAGGAATAGTTTTAGGTTAACTAAGGCACCATTTCGTGGCTCGCCGTCTGAGTTGCTGTAGACGGTAGACGTCACAATCCGACTTACGGATAAAAAGTTCTGTTTGTCGAAGTTCAACGATGGAACTTTGCATTAATCAAAAGTTACGTGGGTTTGCAGCGACCTAAGACCCTAAACATAGTTGGGATGCTAAATAAAGAAGCCACAACCCCCGAGACACTTTTTGAGCTCAAAGGCCACGGAAAAGCTCTCAGGCAGGCAGGAGTTGGACCTTTTGCTCATTGGAAGCGTGGACCGGACGGCGAGCACCAGAAGCACCACAAGAAGCTACACCGCCGCGGACGGGGAGGTGTTCAACCTCGACGGTCGTGCGGCAATTTCCGCGGCTTGACCACCGCCCGAGGCGGCGCCGGATCGGGCCGGCGGCCGGCGGCGGCCATGAAGTGATCAACGGACTGTTCCTTGACATTTGGACCCGGCCACCCAGCCAGCTCCTTTCCACCATTTTTGGACCTGAACTCATCTCCGTGGTCCTTTTGCAGATTCTCCGTTTGGAAGTTACAACGAAAGCAAAATTCGGCCGAAGGTTAGATGATTTTGGAGACCACCACGTGACTATTGGACCAAGTTAATAGTGCAAATAGGTTCTAGTCTCTTAGGCTTTCCATGGATATGTGGTTTGTAAATTTTGGACATCGTTTAGGTTAGGTTTCCATTTTTAGGTTGTTTCGGGTAATTCTCTTGAAATTCCCGGGACTGAAATAGAGTCTTAGATTGGTCAAATTTAGCAAAATTAAAGTTGTATTAGTGGGAGTGGATGTTTTGAATTGTGGACGGTTCAATTGAGAAATTAAAGCTCCGAGTTGAAAGCCCAATTTTGATGTCAGACTGCTCAGGGCTGCTTGTGTAAATGGACACAGTCGATTTGGATGAACTCCTTAGATTCTACAATAGTTATTACAAGGTGCCGGGGCATCCTAAGGTTGTTGGTTCAGTTATTAGAGCCCTAAGCGAGTTTATCTATATTACGGGCACTCACTTGCGAGCAGGAGGCAGATCTGGGGGCGAGGTGGCGTCCTATGATGCGTGAGTGGTTTTATATGCTTTTAAATGATTTGGGGTATTATATTGATATATCTATTGTGATAAAATGCTTTACCTATATCTTTGTTTTGATCGGATGGTTGGTTGCATTCAAACATGATTTTAAGTTTAGTATAAAACTAAGTTATTATTTCATATGAATCTTGTCAACATTTCAATTATTTGCAAAGTTTTTCTTTGCGTGTTGCATTGGATGAGTTGGTGGTGTTTACGGATAATTTTGAGTACATGGATTGAAGTTTGTAAACTGTCTTGAAAAACTATTGTTAAAAAAGTGGATCTTGGGTTGTGGGCCCGACTTTAATACGGTATTGTTAGGAAGAGTACATGAGAAAAGAAGCAGTTATATTGGTGCCGCGTGATGTTGGGATACACGGAGGTTTATTGGTTACTTGCGTGATGGCCAAGGGTTTGCCGGAGGTTTATTAGAGGACACGTGATGGACCGGGTTCCGCTCGGAGGTTTGTTAGTGCCACGTGATGGCGAGTTTACCCGGAGGTTTGGTAGTGCCACGTATTATTAGAGTTTACGGAGGTTTTATTAGGTGCCGTGATACGGCGGGTTTACTCGGAGGTTTATTAGGGTGCCACGTGATGGCGGGCTTGCCGGTTTGATAGTGCTGCGTGATGGCGGTCTACTGGAGGTTTGTTAGTTGCCACGTGATGGCGGGTCTACTTGGAGTTTGTTAGTTGCGTGATGGTAGGAATTACGCGGAGGTTTGTTAGTTGCCACGTGATGGCGGGTGTAACCACGCGGTTCATTAGTTATCCGCGGTGTCGTGAGGTCGGCTACAGGCGGTTTATGATAGGTGGCCGTAGTATGGACGTTGTTGATTTTCTAAATGGTATAACTATTTTTATACTCATGGTTATGGTGCATTTCATGATTATTTTATTGCCAGTGACTATACATGTTTGTGCTTGGCTTTGTGTTGTGAACAGTTCAGATTATGTTTTCCTTAACATTGTGTCGGCTAATTTGTTGAGAATGATCCGCATATGTTGGACTTGGGTAAAGTTGGGTTTTGTGAAATGTTTTAACGAGGAACTTTACAAAGAGTGAATGGAAGGTTTTGAGAGAAGAAATCTTTGGGAATTTAAAAATCTTGAATTTCCTTATAAACTATCACCACTCTGAGTTATTATCTCACATTATTGTTTTAAATCTCCTACCTCGCGCCAGATTCAACACCTCTTTATCTACGACAACTGCAGTACTCTATCCCACCTATATGTCCTTGTTTTGTTGGATCTGTTTAATCTCATTTGTAACCCTAAATTCGCAAATACTCTTAGAATGCTCTGATATTCGTATTGAACTTTTTATAAAACCTCATTTATAATTGTTGAGGGTTTTTATATATACATGTATAATTGGGTATTAAACTAATACATGGTGTTACTTCCCTCGCCCAGGGTGGGGTCCAAATATCTTCCTAGGGAGTATGCGGTGGGGACTTAAACAAGCGAGGACCACCGGGAAATACGGGAGGTGTCGGGTCCGGGTCTTGTCGGCAGTATCGAGCTCTGGGTTCTGAAGTCCTTGGGTTGTACATTCTTGTGCAACTCATCCAGTGTTTGTATACCTTCTTATCCTTGAGAATTGATTATGTTCCATTTATTCTTGGAATATAGTTCTAACTTCTTCAGGATGGCACTTAGGAGTTGTGTATAGACTATAGAAAGTTGAATAAGGTCACTCTTAGTAGCTTGATATCGCGCACCGGTTGATGACCTATTTGATCGGCTCCAAGGGTGCAAGAGTGTTCTTTAAGATTGGCTTAAGGTCGGTACGTCGATTAAGGATTAGAATCAAACATTCCCGAGGCGGAGTTCAAGGCGAGATATGGGCGTTATGAGTTTCCTGAAGTGATGTCTTCCGGGACTCGCAATGCCCAGCGACTTTCATGGATTTAATGAGGCGGGTCTTGATCCATACTTTAGATCCAGATTGTCATTGTCTTCGCATCGGCGATGTCACGGTGTACTCGAAGCGAGTTGGAACATGAGAGACATTTGGGTTTGGTGTTCACAGGAATTTTTAAGCGATACCGGTTGTATGCAAGTTAAACCAAATAGGAATTTTGGTTGGGCCGAGTGGGGTTCTCGGACATGTAGTTTATGCTGATGGCATTCATGTGGATCCTCAGAAAATAGAAGCAGTGGCAAGTGGGAGCAGCAACTACGATGTGAAGTCACGAGGAGTTCCTAGGATTAGCGGGGTATTCTGCGCGGGTTCATAGAAGGGTTCTCAAAATAGCGGGACCACTTCATTGTTTGACTGGAAAGATTGAGCCAAAAGGTAAGGTTGGTTTGATTCTTGTAAAATGGTTCTTTTTCTAGGAGGTTTGGATTGGGGGAATTTCTCTTAACCCTAGATTTGAAGGATATGGGGAGGTAAGACCCTAATCCTTGGTTAGTGTGTAAGGATTTGAGGTGATTTTGTATAGAGGGATACGATTCATGGATTACTCTCTTTTTGGAAGTTAGGATTTCATCCTAACCTTAGATTGGTTGAGTGATGAGTTGGAAAAGCCCTAGATTCTTATTTAAGATGTGTTTTGGAAGATGTTTCGGGTTGAATAGAGTGGCTTTGATGTGTGTTTGAGTATTGGGATTGATTTGGTTGGAAACTTATGGAAAGAGTGGGAAAATCATAAATTCATGCATCTTTGTGGAATTTGGATTTTGTTATGGCCAATGTTAGTATTTTGGCCCGCAACCCGATCATTTGCTCAAGCGGAGTCCCGGGTTGAAGAACCCTTAGCACTTTATCTTCAAATGAGTATTAATATATGGAGATAGAGTCTGAAGGTGATTTATGTTGAGTCACGTTGTTTGTGTAACCTAATAATGAGTGTTGAATGTTGATCCTAGTAAGTGTAAGAGAGTGCACTTGGGGATCAAGGTTTATGTTAAGGTATAAGGATATATGAGTCGGTGGTGATAAAGTAATAGACCACTTGAGTAATTACATGTGACCGCAGTTGTGAAATTTAAGGAATCTTATGACTTGTTATTTGCAGACCCTTGGAGTAGCCTCGGGTTTTGACTTCCTTGGGAGACTTGCGGACATTTGAATCTAAGGAAAGTAGGGGATCTTATAGCCTTCTCCTGCTTATGCTGTGGTTTGATGTTGTGGGAATTCTGTACCATTCCGTGCTTTGGACTGTGTGAGGGTCGAGACTTATGTAGTGGACACGGGACGATGGCCAGTTCTGGGTTGTAGTCTCTGAAGGTATGAATATACGGATGTGGGCATATCCCTTGGTAGTAAGTCGACAATTTGTATGCGTTGCTGCAGGATGATTGGCTAGTCACGGGTGAAAGCCTAAAGAGTCATGATGAAATTTGAGATGATGATGTGCATTCATGTGTTTCCACCATCAACTTTATTATCACGTAAAATGCTCATGTTTGAGGATATCTTGAATTATGTATAATTGAAATGTTTTTATGAGCATGGCTTGGTAGGGGATTCACTGCGGTACATCGAACTCATCCCCATTATTTCCCTCCACCTTAGATTCTTAGGTAAGAGACATTGCATTGACATGAAAGTTAGACTGTAGGGTTTTTGAGTATTGAAAGATTTTATACTGACCTTAGCTTGTTGGTGGTTGAGCATACGTTTTGATGAATATTTAGGGTTATGTGGATATTCTAAGGGATCTTGAGTTTGAGGTCGAGGATCGAGTATTCTTAAAACTCTCTCCTTGGAAGGGCGTGGTACGTTTTGGAAAGCGAGGGAAATTAAGTCCTCGCTACATTGGACCTTTTGAGATTGTTGAGAGGGTAGGTCCAGTGGCTTATAGATTAGACTTACCGGAGGAGCTTTCTCGAGTCCATAATGTGTTCCACATCTCCATGCTACGCAAGTATATTCCAGATCCCTCACATGTGTTGGAGACACCAGAGATTGGCGAGGATGACTTATCTGTGAGGAAGCGGCTAGGTGCAGTTACGGGTAGAAGAAAAGGAAGCGCATCGAGACAATATCCTTAGTGAAGGTCCTTTGTAGGAACCACTAGTCGAGACTGACTTGGGAGCGGGCAGACCAAATACGGAGCCAGTATCCTCATCTCTTCCATGAGCAGTCACGAATTTCATGGGTGAAATTTTCTTTTTAAGGAATTGGAGGTTGTAACGACCCAGTACCAAATATCACGAGGTTTGACCAAGTTTGACCAAGTTATTAAGGTTGACCAAGTTTGACCAAGTTTGACTTTTTTCGAGGAGGAATAGTTTTAAGGTTAACTAAGGCACCATTTCGTAGGCCTCGTCGTCACGAGTTCATAGACGGGGCGGGCGTCGCGATCGACACGGATAAAGTTCACGGCTATTAGAAGTTCAACGGTAGCACTTTACCGGTGTCTAAGTTAATGCGGGATTTTTTATCGAAAGCGACCTAGACCCTATATAAACATAGTTTGGGATGCCAAATAAAGCTAGCCCGAAGACACTTTTGAGCTCAAAAGCCTAGGAAAAAGCTCTCGGCAAGGGGCAAGGTTGGACCTTTATTTCGTTGGAGCGTGAGGTCCCGGACCCGGACGAGGCACCATCGGCCACCACAAAGCTACACGCACGGACAGGGAGGTCGCGCCCAACCTCGGACCCGGTCATGCCGGCCCAGAATTTCCATGACCCGATGCCGTCGGACAGCGCCGGATCGGCCGCGGCTTGGCCCGTAGGCTTAGCCGTGATCCGGTTATTCTTGACATTTCGGCCATTTTGGCCACCCCACCGCTCCTTTCCACCATTTTTGGACCCCGAACTCATCGTGGTCCCTTTTGCAGATTCCTCACCGTTTTGGGGAGATTCACCACCCAGAGCTAAAAAATCGTGAGAAGGTTAGATGATTTTCGGCCACCCACATTGTTGGACCGAGGTAATGGTACCAATGGAGTTCCTGGTCTCTGGGCTTCCGGGTGATATGTGGTTTTGTAAATTTTGGACATCGTTTAGTTAGGTTTCCATTTTGGGTTGTTTCGGGTAATTACAGAAGTCGGGTGAAATAGAGTACCGATTAGTCAAATTGCTTAAAATTAAAGTTGTATTAGTGAAATTGGATGTTTTTTAGAGATTATTGGACGGTTCAATTTCGAAATTAACTCGGGTGAAAAGCCCCAATTTAGGTATCGAACATCGGCCTTGGCTGTGTAGTGGACTGTCGAGGTCAATTTGGATGGTTTCTTAGTTAATAGTTATTAAGGCCTTTGGGGCATCCTAAGGTTGTTGGTTCGGTTATTAGAGCCTAGCGGAGTTTATCTATATTACGAGGCTCACGCGAGGTAGGGAGGCGATCACGCAACGGGAGCGGGGTAGCGTCTATGTCAGTACGTAGTGGTTTATATGCTTTAAAATGATTTGGGATTATTATGTTGATATATCTATTGTGATAAAATACTTTACCTATATACTATTTTGATCGGATGGTTAGTTTGCATTCAAACATGATTTTTCGAGTTTCGTATAAAGCAGTTATTATTTCATGTGAATCTTGTCAACATTTAAATTATTTAAAGTTTTACTTTGTGTTCGTGGATGAGTTAGGTGGTGTTTGGATATTTTTGAGTACATGGATTGAAGTTGTAAACTATCTTGAAAAACTATTGTTAAAAAAGTGGATCTTGAGATTTTGTGGTGACTCTATCACGGTGTGTTGGAAAGGTACATGTGAGAAAGGGAACGGTTATGTTGGTTTACCACGTGATGGTAGATTCTGGAGGTTTATTAGATTGCAGCGTGATGGCCGGGTTTACGGAGGTTTATTAGAGGACACGTGATGGGCGAGGTTCACTTTCGGAGGTTTGTTAGTGCCAGTGATGGCCAAGTTTGCAGGAGGTTTTGTTGAGTGCTGCGTGATGGCCAAGTTTACCCGGAGGTTTATTAGGTGCCACGTGATGGCCAGGTTTACTCGGAGGTTTATTAGGTGCCACGTGATGGCCGGGTCTACCTGGAGGTTTGTTAGTTGCCACGTGATGGCCGGGTCTACTTGGAGGTTGTTGGATTGCCCGCGTGATGGCCGGGTGTAACCCTGAGTTCATTAGTTGTCACGGTGTCGTGAGGTCGACTGCAGAGAGGTTTATGATGGGTATGGTATGGACGTTGTTGATTTTCTAAATATCAGTATAAGCTATTTTTTTATACTCCATAGTTATGGTGCATTTCATGGTTATTTTATTGCCAGTGACTATACATGTTTTGTGTGCTTGGCTTTGTCGCTATTAATTTATTTGAATGATGCGCATATGTTGGACTTAGGTAAAGTTGGGTTTGTGAAATGTTTTAAACGGGGCTTTCTGAAAGTGAACGGAAGGTTTTGAGAGAAAAATGCAAAATTTAAAAATGTTAATTTCCTTATAAACTGCCACTCCTTTAAGGATTTATTATCTCACATTATTATTTAAATCTGTTCCACTGGAAGTCAGACAGATTCGTAGGGCCTCGCGCGATTCAACACGCTATATCTCGACAATTCTGATTACTCTATCCCACCTATATCCTTGTTTTGTTAGATCTGTTTTAATCTCATTTGTAACCCTAAATTCGCAAATACTCTTAGAATGCTCTGATATTCGTATTGAACTTTTATGAAACCTCATTTATAATTGTTGCGGGTTTTTATATATACATGTATAATTGGGTATTAAAATAATACATGGTGTTACTTCCCTCCTTAGGGTGGGGTCCGTA
Organism: Tetrastigma voinierianum; assembly: GCA_016808115.1. Lineage (NCBI taxonomy): Eukaryota > Viridiplantae > Streptophyta > Magnoliopsida > Vitales > Vitaceae > Tetrastigma > Tetrastigma voinierianum. The sequence continues at coordinate 126,272 of JAEQBH010003303.1, forward strand.
TCTTCCTAGGAATTATACGATTGGGACTTCTTCAATGACCACCGGAAATCTGGGGGTATCGGATTTGGAGTCTGTCCTGAGCACGGTGATGCCCGCTCCCCCTCCTCTCCCCCTGCTCCCTTGAAGTCTGAACTCCTTCATATAGCTTTGCTTGTTTGTTTGTTTGTTTTTTTTTTAGGTTGGGCTTTGAACCCCGGATATATGTGATGTCTTTCTCAATGAATACCCCATTTTCTATCCCTACTTTTTTTAATCTGACTCTTTCTTATCGGCTCGAGATCGTGGATATGGTCTTTGTTTGTGGGTTGGGTTTTTCGTAGACTAAGTTCATGAGAGCCCATTAGGCCAATCTGCCATTGGTAACCTAGGCTATTTAGCCTTCAGAAATATTTATACTCCTTGAATCTAAATCATTAACCTAAAATTTATTATGTCGATGAGCTACTTGGCTCTAAACTAATTTCTTTGGGCTCGGTGGGCTAATCACGCTTTGAGTTGAAGCGCTGCGGCTATATGGCTTTCTGACGGTTGAGCTCTTGGCCCGAGTTCTTGAGGCTCCTTGGGCTTTACGAGCTACGCTCTCTGATTTGTATGACCTTTCTGGCTTGATTGGACTCTTGGCCAAATTGTTGAGCTCCATGGAAGCTGTCTGCTGAGCTAGTGGCTCTGCGGCTATATGGCCTTTCCTGAGTAGTTAAGCTCTCTGGCCGACTCTTGACTCAGTCGTGTCTGCTGGTAGGCCAGCTGTGCGGCTATATGGCCTTTCTTTGACGATTAAGCTCTTCAAAGCCCCCCGGCGTGGGCTCTGGGCTCGGGGGCACCACGAGCTGTTAAGCTCTGCAGGCCCGGAGCTCTTTGGGCTCTGAGGCGGCTGGGGGCCTTCACAGGCTGTTAAGCTGAGTGGCTGGCTTCACCAGGTTAAGTGGTGGTTGCGGTAGGCCAGCTCTGCGGCTATATGACCTTTCCTGAAGCGGGTTGGCTCTTCAAGATTGGCGGCTGGGCTCTGAGTGGGGGGCGTGGCTACATTAAGCTCTGCAGGCTAAACCTCTTGGGCTCCTGGGTTGGGGCCTTCTGAATTTTGTTAAGCTCACGTAAGTGATTCTTGGGCTCCATGGGCTGATGCTGGTGAACCGACTCTATGGCTATATGGCCTTTCTGGCTTGATTAGGCTCTTCCAAAATTGGCGGCCCCGAGGCTCAGGGTAGGCCCTAAATGCTGATCACGAACCTGCTCCCAGGCTACCGGGCATAGTTAATGATCGAGCTCTTCAAGGCGGAGCTCTTGAGTGCGACCGGTTGCTTCCACTTCTTAGAAGATGCGAGGGCGTCTTTAATCTTGGTTATGGAGGTGGACGGTTTATGGAGGTGGGGGAAGCCGACTGTCTAACGAATTTAGTGCTCAGGCCTCGCCCATAAATTGCGACTCCTCTGCAATGGAGCTCATGCTTCGAACCTTCTTCCCTTTTTGAGTCGTAACTGGAATCTGCGTGGGACGATGCGTCAAGGCTTGGTCGTCTTCACAGGAGGTTCGCCTGGAGATCATAGGATGGCGTTTGGTTCTGATGGCCCTACGTTTGTAGGATTTTGTTTTCCTAGTTCCCCCTTTGTAGGTTATGTTTATTCCCCTAGCCAGTGCTGGGAATGCGTCTGGAGAGATCGGTGTACTTTTAGTACCGTTTTCTCCATTTTCTCCTCTTCTTCCTTCTCTTCTTCCTTCTCTTCTTCCTCTTTCTCTTTTTTCTTCTCTTCTTCCTCTTTCTCTTCTTTCTTTTCTTCTTCCTCTTTCTCTTCTTTCTTCTCATTTTCCTTCTCTTTCTCACTCTCTCTTCCTCTCTTTCCTTCCCCCTTTCTCCTTCTTGAGATTTTTTTTTGAGAAGTTGATTATCTTTGTTTATTCGAGATATAAGGATCCTTTATTGATTGTATATGATTGCACCTTTATTGGAATAAAGAACAATACTCTTTTTTGTTTTTGAAGCATGAATCTGTGTACTCTGAAATGTGTAATTTTCTCGAGTGTCAGCGGGACTGACCGGATACCTCCCGGATTTCCCGGGTGTAGTCCCATATAAGTGAAGTCCCATTGTATAATCCCTAGAAGATAGAACAGACCCCACCTTATAAGGAAGGAGTAACACCATATTAATTTAATACTGATATACATAAATATATATAAAACCACCCAACATTCTAGTAGGAGTCTCATGCAAAGTTATGCGAATATCGGAGCGTTCTAAGGTATTGTGGATTTAGGGAGTGCAGTAGAAATGAATAAGTCAATGACAAACTCAGAATAGATAAATCAGGTAGAGTACGGCGGTATGTGGGGCGGAAGGCGGCCGTCAATCACAGCGCGAATAGGCCTACGAGGCTATGCAGGCGCAGGAGCCAAGTTTAAAACAATATGTGAGATAATAAATCTCGGTGAGTGGCATAGTTTATAAGGAAAATAGCATTTTCATTTGATAGTTTCTCCTCTCGAAACCTTTTTGTTCCTCTTTGTAAAGTTCCTAGTTTAGAAACATTTCATAAAACCCGACTTTTACCCCAGTCGACGTATACGGATCATACTTCGACAAATTAGCGAGTCTGATATTAAGAAAACATAAATTTATTTGTGCAGCATAAAGCCCGAAGCCAAAAAAACATGTATAATTCATCCGATGATAAATAACCATGAAATGCACCAAAACCATGAGTATTAAAATAGTTATACCACATTTTAGTCGACAACGTCCGTACCACATAAACCGGCGTTATGCAGTCACCATGTCTCATCCTAAACGTCGGGTAAACCGAATCTCCGTCAGTAGCGAGCCAAAATACCCGGGCCGTGAATTGTGAGGCAGGCCGCCAGGGAACGCGTGTGACTAATAAGCCGTCGAGTCGAGCGGCCTCCGCGGCAGCGTGGCAGCTAATAAGCGTTCCCATTCTCACATGTACCTTTCGGCAATCACAGTATCAGTCGATCCGCGAATCTCGAGTCCACCCTTTTTCTTTTACAATGATGTTTCAAGATAGTTCTGACCTCGATCATGTACCCCGAAATATCCGAACACCACCGACTCATCCGAACATAGTAAAACTTTCAAATAGTTAAAATGTTGATAAAATTCACATGAAATGATAACTTGTTTTATATGAAACCGAAAATCATGTTTGAATGCAATAACCATCGATCAAAGCAGTATATATCATAAAGTATTAAATCATAATAGATATATATACGACATAATATCCCCAGATCATTTTAAAGCATATAAACCACTCACTGACTATAGATGCTCAGTCCTGCTTCCCTGCAGGATCGTCTCGGCCGAGCATGAGTGCACATAATATAGATAAAACTCGCAGGCTGTCGCTGAACCAACAGCCTTAGGATGCCTAGAGGTAACCCGAATAAGCTGACCCAGAACTATGAAACCATCAAAATTGGACTCCGACAGGTCCAATTACAGGGTGTGCCCTATAGGCCCGATACCTAAAATTGGGGCTTTTCACCCGGGAGCTAATTTCTGAAATTGGGCGAATCCCGATAATTCTGAAACATCCCGATTTCATCTAATCTGACTTCAATTTTGCCAAATTAACCAGTGGTACTCCTATTTGAATCTGACTTCTCGTAGTACCGAAACAACCTAAAATGGAAACCTAACCAAGCGATGTCCAAAATTTAGAGCCACATATCATTGAAGCCCAAGGAGACGGGGAACTCGATTGATGTACCTTAGTCAGCGATCATTTATGGTGGCGAAAAACCCTATCTAAGCTTGAAGCGATTTCGTTCTTTCAATGTAACTTCCAAGCGGTGCAATCTGAAAAAAGGGACCATTAGATGAGTTCGAGAAGGTCAAAAATGGTGGAAAAGGAGCTGTAGGGTGGCACGAGGGTGGCGGAAAATGGTAGAAAATCACAAAACTGGTGAAAATCGGTGCGGCGCCGTCGAGTTCATGGCGGATCAGCAGCGTCGTGTCGATTGGCCGTAAATTTTCTTCTTGGCATCGTCGTGATCTGCGGGCACACAGTGGTCGGAGCGTGTGATCTTTCGTGGTGGTGCCTCGTCACGTCGATTCTCCGCGTGGCATGGTCTTCTTGGCATTGAAAGGTGTTCGGTTTGGAGAGTTTTCTCTTGGGTTTGGGAGCTCAAGTGTTGTTTAGGCTAGGGTTTCATTTGGTATCACAAGCTATGTTTATATAGGGTCTAGGGTCGCTTTCGGGTAAAAATCCCAGACAGAACTTGGACACTGATAAAAGTGCTACTATTGAACTTCTAATGCGTAGTAACTTGTAGTAAGTCGGATTATGATGTTAAAGCCACGTCCTATGAACTCGTATCGTGAGGCCTCACGAAATGGTGTCTTAGTTAACCTAAAACTATTCCTCCTCGAAAAGTCAAACTTGAGTCAACTTGAGTCGACTTAAATTCAGACTTAGCGATCAGCTCATTATTTAGTGCAGTGCGTTGCAATCTACCCTTAAAGAAGAATTTCGTCACGAGTGCATTTTTAATATTCTGGAAGAGGATGGAGATCTGCGGGTTTCGCATTTGAACTCTCCGCTCTCAGTCGCCTCTTGACTAGGTGGTTTCTCGAGAGGACTTCGATGGGATATTGTCTTGTTCATGACTCCTTCTCTTCTCTGCCCGGAATGCGTGGCTGTTCCTCATGGGATAAGTCATCCCTCGATTCGATCTAAATTGTCTCGACACTTGTGAGGATCTAGAATATACTTGAGTAGCATGGAGATGTGGAACCGTTATAGACTGAGCTCCTCTAGGTAAGTCTAATCATAGGCCATGGACCTATCCTCTCAACAATTTCCAAAAGGTCTGATGTAGCGAGAATTTGCTTCCTCGCTTCTCAGCGTACCACCCTTCTAAGAAAGTTTTGAAGCCTCGATCCTCGACCTCAAACTCAAGATCCTTAGAATATCCCACATAACACTTCAAATATTCATCAAAGCGTATGCTCTGACCACCGACAAGCTAAGGTTGGCGCCAAATCTTTCCATCCTCGAAAACCACGGAATTACAGCACCATATCCTTGTGAATTAGTCTCTTACATCTAAGGTGAGGATTATAATGGGGATGAGTTCGATGGCTCGTTGGTGAATCCCTAGCAGACCATGCTCGTAAAAAAAAATTTCAGTTATACATGAATTCAAGATATCTGAAGCATGAGCATTTCTGGATAATAGGTTGATGATGGAAACCCTTGAATGCAATACTACCCACCATCTCAACTCATAAGTGACTCTTTTAGGCTTTACAGGGACTAGCGATCATCCCGATGCGACAAATTGTGGGACTTACCGCCGAGGATATGCCCACATCGTATATATGTGACACTGCAGGACTCTGACCGAGGAATTTAGTCATCGTCCCGTGTCCCTTTGCATAAGTCGGACTCTCACACGGTCATACCCATGTCATGCTTTGAAACAATTTCACAAGCATTGACCACATGGGTCTATTTAAAAACATCATGTACGATTAATTTGAATTTCCATATATATAAAAATATACATTTATATATCACGAGAAGAAATCACGATCAAAGCACGGAAATGGTACAGAATTCCCACAACATCAACCCACCGGTACAAGCGGGAGAAGGTTATAAGATCCCTACTTTCCTTAGATTCAAATGTCCATGAGCCTCTGAGGGAAGTAAAAAAGCGAGGCTACTCAAGTGCATAGGTAACGAGTCATAAGATTCTTTAGCCTCTCACAATTCGTGCCACATGAAAATTACTCAGTGATACATTGCTTTATCACCACTCGACACATATATCCTTATAACCCCAACATAAACCTTAGTCCCCAGTGCACTCTCTCTTACACTTACTAGGATCAACATTTCCAACCTCTATTATTAAGGTTACTGATCATGCCTCGACATAAAACACCTCTTGTATTCTTTACATCTCCATATTACTCGTTTGAAGATAAAGTCTTTGAGGTTCTTCCAGCTGGAATCATATGATTGAACATCAAACAGATATGTCCTGTATAGCCCCGCTGAATGAATCTTGGGGTCGATGGGATTCTAATTTAGACACACATTTTCGAGGTATTGTATCGCTGAAGTCTAGTTTACATAGCCACTTGAATCACTTAAAATTTTTGGAGCAGAGCTATTAGTCGAGTTATGACGAAAAATACCTTACTTGCCGTAACAGAAAATCGACCACGAAATGCCGAATTTATGATCTTTCCCACTTTTCCATAAGTTTCCAGCAATTCCAACCCAAACCTCAAACCCACTTCAAAACCACTCTATTCAGCGAAAACATCTTCCAAAACACCTTAAACCGGGACCTAGGGTTTTGCGACTCATCCTCGACCAATCTAAGATTAGGATGAAATCCACAACTCCAAAAGTAATCCATGAATCGTATCCCTCACATACAAAATCCCTCAAATCCTTACACCATAACCAAGATTAGGGTCTTACACTCCCATATCCTTCAAATCCCGAGGTTGGAGAAATTTCCCCAACGAACCACTAGAAAAGAACCATTTTGCAAGAATTAAACATGACCTTTACCTTTTTGGCTCCGATCTCCTTTCCTAGTCAAACAATGAAGTAGTCTGTTATTTTGAGAACCCTTCTATGAACCTACGGTATGCCCGCTAATCCTAGGAACTCGCACCTCTGTCACACGTAGTTGGTTGCTCCCGATTTACTTACTTTATGTACCTTTTCAGGATCCACCTGATATCATTGAAACTACATGTCGAAACCCCACTCGTGACAAAATTCTCATTTATAACTGAACTTGGCATACAAATTGGTATTGCCTTAAAGTACGCAACACCAAACCAAATGTTTCTCTCATGTTCCAACTCGCTTCTCGAGTTCACGAGATATATCGTCGATAGAAGACAATGACAATCTGATCTAAGTATGGACGGAAGACTGGTTCATTAAATCCGTAAGAAATTTCTTTGGGCATTGTAGTGATCGAAGACATCACTAGAAACTCCTGCGCCCATATCACAAGTCTTGAAAGCCGTCTTTAGGAATGTTCGATTCCTAATCCACCTCTAATGGAACCTGACCTCAAAGTCACTCTTAAAGAACACTCTTGCACCTTAGGAGGCGATCAAATGAGTCATCGTCAAAGGCAAAGGATATTTAGTTCACGAATGGTTACCTTATTCAATTAATACGTAGTCTATACAACCTCTAAGTGCCATCGGGAAGAAGAACTAATCCATTCAAGGATAAGGTTAGGAAGGTATACAAATCATTTGGATGAGTTGCACGGCCAATATGACCAGAGATTTAGAGCACAGACTACGATATGGTAGCGGGACGACGGAATACCTCCGGATTTCGGGTGGTCCTTCTAGTGAGTCCTTTGTATAATCCCTAGAAGATATGTGGTGGAACCCCACCTTAAGGAAGGGAGTAACTTCCATGTAGTAATTATTACCCAATTATACATAAATATATATAAAAAACCCTTGACAATTATAAATGAGGAATTATATTAAAAGTTCATACGAATATCGGGAGCGTTCAGTATTGTGGATTTAGGGTACAAGTAGAAATGAATAAGTCCAATCTGACAAACTCGGAATAGATAAATCACGATCGTCTGGCTTGGTATGGCGGAGAGAGCGGCACGTCAAATACGTGCTGAATAGGCCCTCTGACATGCGGACTAGAGACGAATTTAAAACAATATTGTGAGATATTGTCAAATCTGGAGTGAGTGGCATATTTATAAAGGAAAATAATTTTTATATTTCAATGGTTCTCCTCTCAAAACCTTTAGTTCACTCTTTGTAAAGTTACAGTTTAGAAACATTTCTGCAAAACTGACTTTTACCCCAAGTCCGACATATCTGCGAGATCATGCCCGACAATTCGCCGTCGATGTTAAGAAAATAAAATTTAGGCTTTATTTTGGCATAAAGAGCGAAACCTGAAAACATGTATAATTCATCAAGTGATAATAACCGTAAATGCACTAAAACCATGAATTATTAAAATAGTTTATACCACATTTAGAAAATCGCTTAGTCTTCCATAAACCAGCGTTATGTACCTTGTATCATCCCTAAACGTCAGATGGCGGAAGGCCTCCGTCAAGTGGCAGAGCCGAAATACCGTAGTGGGTCGAGCCGACCTCGAGGCAGCGTGGCTAATGGTGGGTCAAGCCGACCTCCGCGGCGTGGCAACTAATAAACCGTCGAGTCAAGCTAGGCCTCAGCGCGTGGCGGCTAATAAACCGTTCCCCATTCTCATGTACCTTTCCAATAATCTCACATTGTGAGTGAGTCCTGAAATCCTACGAAGATCCATATTTCTTTTACAATAGTGTTTCAGATGATTTACAACCTCAATCCATGTACCCAATGTCAAACACCACCGACTCATCCCACGAACACATTAAAACTTTCAAATAGTTAAAATGTTGACAAAATTCACATGACCAAATGGCTTGTTTTATATGAAGCGAAAATCATGTTTAGATACAGCCTTCATAAATCAAAGCAGTATATATGTAAGTATTAAATCATAATAGATATATCGACATAATATCCCCGAATCATTTAAAAACATATAAACCACTCCACGAGACTATAGAAACTTCTGATCTGCTCCACAGGATCGTCTCGGCAGCGTGAGTGTAATATAGATAAAACTAAGCAGAGCTCTATGCCCCGAACCTGACAACCTTAGGATACTTACAGGAAGGCTGATAAGCTATTAGAACGAAACCATGTCAAAATTGAAACGAGGTCCAATTCACAGTGTACCACATATGCGATCACAGAGTGGGCTTTCACGGGGCTAATTTCTCGAAATTGAACACATCGATAATTCCTAAAAACATCCAATTTCACTAACAATACAACTTCCAATTTTGCCGAATTAACTTAATCGGTACTCTATTTAGTCGAGCTTCTACGTGATTAAAAACAACCTAAAAATGTGTAACCAAGCGATGTCGAATTTACAAACCACATATCAGTAGGCCAGAGACGGAACTCGTGGTACCATTACCTTCAGTCAACGATGCTGTAGTGGCGAAAAACCCTATCTAAACCCGGCGATTTCGTTTTCAATGTAACTTCCAAGCGATGCGAGAAATCGGCAAGAGGACCACGTAGATGGTCGAAGGTCCAAAAATGGTGGAAAGGAGCTATGGGGTGGCACCGGTGTGAAAATGGCGAAAATCCTGGCTGGTGAAAATCGGTGCCGGCCGCGTCGGGTCGCGACGGATCCGGCGGCGCGTCCGGTTGGTTGGCCGTGGATTTTACGGCGGCATCGTCACGTGATTACCAGGGCCTCTGGTGGTCCAAGCCAGCGTGTCTGATAATCCGACGGTGGTGCCGCTCGTCTGGTCAGATTTCTCGGTAGGTGGCTCGCGGCTGGTGTTTCGGTTTGGAGAGTTTTCTCTTAGGGTTTTGGGAGCTCAAGTGTTGTTTTGGGCTAGGGTTTTCATTTTGGTATCACAAATTTATGTTTATATAGGTCTAGAGTCGCTTCGGGTAAAAATCCCCAGAATGGAACTTGGACAACGATAAAGGGTCTCTTGTCCCAGAACTTCTATTGGCGTAGCTTTTTATCCGTAAGTCGGTTGGCAGCCCGTTCACTTCCCGTCTATGAACTACGTATCGTGAGGCCTCACGAAATAGTGTCTTAGTTAACCTGAACTATTCCTCCTCGAAAAGTCAAACTTGGTCAACTTAGTGACGTGGTCAAACTTAGTCCTTGGTCAAACTTGGTCAGCTCGTATTGTTGGTATGGGTATTACAGGTGTAGCTTGGCAGTACATGCATCTCCTTTTCGATCCATAAGGATATTAAATAAAACAATCAATGAACCGTAGTATTATCTTAAGGATTGGTGATACTTTATTAAAGATTACTTGTCCAGTCTATTGATAAAATGCTTGAGGTGCTGAAGCATTCAGAATGTGGTAAATTTTTCATTCTTGAATGCAGGTTCGTAATTACCGATTTTGTGATGCGGGGGCCACGATATAGGGGCCTTGATTGGGCCCCGATTTTCCATGTGTTGGATTTTTTCCTTGCAGTAGGAGCTTTTTTAAGACTAGGTCGCGGGCATAACTCCTTAGTTTTGACTTTTTTGGTTGTAGTACCTTGCGATCTTCCTTTGGTAGTCTTACATGCGTTTTGGGACCTAATCCGCTTTTCATCTAGGAGAGTCGAGTTGCCGTAGGAGAAGCCTCTTAGGGTATGTTCCACGCTTGCCCGATTCGATCCTTGGGGACTTTAATCCGATCTCGGCCAGGCCGCGCCTCGGTGCCGCTTCGACAAATGAGGTTTCTGGGTTGGACTTACAGCGTAGTTCTGTATGCGTAACACCTCGGGAAGTGTTCTACCCTTTTGCCTTTAAGATCTTCCTAATTTGGTCTTATTTGTTTTAAGGAGTTACGATGGTGACCTCTGCTTGCCCATTAGATTGGATGAAATTTAGGGATGAGTAGTAGTTCTTGATCTGAGCAGCATAAATGCACGAATTTAAGGTTATCGAGGTGTTTTCAGCCGACACGAGGCTGCCGGGATACCCAGGCACGCAGGTATGGAATGCCAGACGAAGTTGCGTATCTTCTGTTCTGTGATAGTAGCCAAAGGTTCGGCTTCGGCCCATTTGGTGAAATAATCCACTACTATGATGATAAATTTGCGTGGCGTTCAATGGCGAGTCCCGATATATCCGACCACTCACGAAAGTACAGGCTCGTGGTAGCGTCAATGGCTCGGACGGGAGGTGAGAGATTTTGGCGTGCTCCTGACAAATTTTGCATTTCTGACTAGTTACATTGCGTCTCTACGAGCATTGTGGGCGATGGTATCCTGTCTTAAGGCACTCACGCCCAGCGCGAGAGCTCAGATGTGATTTCCGCGTACCCTTATGTCCTTCCCTCGATCGTGATGGTGTCTTTCCTTTACGATGCACTTGAGGATGGCGTGAAAATGTCTGCCTCGGCATATGAGGCTTCCTAGATGAATAGTAAATCGGCCGACCACCGTCCTAAACAAAGCCTCTTCGGTCGTTGGTACTTGATCCTTCTATTAAATGATCCCCGAATGAGGTCCGTCGAAACGGCTGGACGCAGCGGGAGCCGCCGTCATAAGAGATATAAAGAGCTCTGTGAGTGCCTAAAACACTCATACCAAACCCGCGTTTTGTCTTACGTTTTTAGTTGTATTTCATATTTAAATTAAGTATTATTTATGGCCCGACATCTAATTTTGTAGTGTGTGTGAATTGCAAGTGGAACGGGGGTTTTTGGATGCATTTTGGATCGGTGGAAGTCGCCAAAGTGTTTGGAGCGTCGCTGACGTCCCAGCGTCGCGACGTTAGATCGACAAATGTAGAAGTCAACAAGCGACAGCGTCGCAGTGTCTCGACGTCGCGGCGTTACAGCGTCGCGACGTCGGTATGATTCATCTCTGCATCATTAAAAGCAAAGGGACGAGTGAGGCGTGAGGATTGGGCGAACAGAACGCGAAATTAGAACAACATCAAGCTTTGATCTTGGAGAAAGCTAGTCATTTGTATTTTCTTCTTTTGGATAAATCTTGATGTTTTTTTATAGATTAAATCACGGTATTGTTCTCATATTGGTATATTACAGATTTATACTGAGGTATTTGTTGAACCTGTCACGATTGCATGGATTAAAGATTAGTATTTTATATTATTCAGTTGTTTATAATTTGTAATATCTGCTTTATATATGTGAATCATTTACATGGTGATGTCTGGCCAACATTAGCGTGATTATATTGGATATCCGAGATTTGAGATGAGGATACCCGGGGATTTGAATAGAGGCGATAACCCGGTTTGATTTGGTAAATAGAATGTTCGATCAAGAACATGATCAAGGTTAGAACATTTAAACATTTCGAATTATCGAGGTTGGGGTAGAGATACCTCAACACTATTAGCGAGATGGCGATTACACCTCGAGAGAGGGTATTTCGTAAGCAGATCACTAGCCATCAATAAATTTATAAATAAGTAGATAGTAGGCATCATCTTTGTGGAAATAATCAGTGAAAGTGGCGGAGACATAGCCTAGTCTCCATTACTCTGATAATTCATTTAAGATCGATTAGATTTTAGTTGAAATTCCGACATTAATACTTGTCACCCCAAGCTAATATCAGGATAATATTCAAAAGGCAATCTCTGTATTCCTTTTACTTATCCCTTTGTGGATGGATATGTGTAGTTACCTTTATATTCTTTAGGGAGGCGCGTGAAAAGCTGCGCACATGGCGTACATATATACACACACGCTTTGGCCTATCACTCTTGCAAAGGTGCTCGACGAGCATTAGTCTGAGATCGCTTCTTGGGAGAATTTATTGCTAGATTTTGCTAGGGCATCTGCTGGGGTACTACCCCTTTCTGGGTATGTTGCCGGCTTGAACTGGCACAAACTTCCTCATTAATTCCCTTACCTTTTTGAGGTATAGGATCATTTTTCACCTTTGTACCGTGGCGTCTTATTTGCTTTCTTTGCCAGCTAGGAGTAAGCTGCATGCCTCGACTAGTCTTCTATTCGAATGATAGGGTTGGAGTCGGTGATAACGACTATAAGTACTCAGCCTTTGTTGTTGGAACCGAATGCGAGTGCATGCTAGATATCTATTCATGCAGGGAGGTCGAGTGCGACACCACTCCATAGCATTGCGGCCATTCTGAACCCATCTTCCAAATGGGAGGTCGGGCCATCAGCTCGTATCCTGTGTGAAACTCTGTTGGGGTGAACTCATTAGTAATCTGCCCAGAGACCTGCCACTTTTATTGCAATTTTTTAGTTTATATCGATGTGAACTGGCAAGCTCTAGGCCCACTTCAATAATCTTCCGGGTCTACGGTTTGTATAGCACTTGCTTCATTGGGTGTCTGTTTGGGACTTGATGGTATGAGCTTGAAAGTAAGGCGGAGCTTTCGAATTTGCGATTGTGCGCCGAGTTAGTTTCTCCATCCTTGGATACCTCTCCTCTGCTCCTCTCGGAGCTTCTGTTTGCAATGTAAATTTGGATGTTGTTGTACTCGGATCTTTGTCTTTGTCAGGAGCTGATCAGAAAATCTGTTGCCAGTCTGAGGAGTAAAGTTCCCCTTCGGAGGGGCTCACTAGAATGGGAGGCTTAGTAAGTTTTCCAATCAGGAAATGACTTCTTATGATGTATCCATTGAAAAGCTTTCTTTAGAAGCTGGAAGAAGAGTGACATTTATCAGCGGCCTTAGACATAAATCGGCTTAGTGGGTATTCTTCCCGGGTTAGGCGTTGAACTCTTTTATGTTTGAGGTGGTGGCATGTGAATATGACTTTATCTTATAGTTGCCTCAATTCTCGGTTGTTGACTATAAAACCCGAATTTTATTTGAGACTCCAAAGCACATTTAAATTTGGATTCAACTTCATATACTCTCGGGATCTGGAATTAGCCGGACGGATAGGCTAGCTGGGCTGGTAGTAGTTGATTCCTTGACATGTCATCCCCATATACACCTCCATGGATGCCATATCTTGAGACATCACCATTCCTCGCAACCTCTGTGCAAATTACATTACATTAGTTTTTAGTGAAGGACATTATGATGTGATAAGTCACCTTTTTGTGATGAATGGTCTTTTTCTTGGTAAACCAGGATCATCGTCTGGTTGTAGTAGGAAAGCATCCGTGGCCCAGGAGTTCATGGCCGGCTATGGCGCTCTACTGTGAGGGTCGTCGTGGTAGAGGAAACTATCTTGGGTGCTAGGTTGACGTCGATGAAATGATCACCCAGTCGCCATTCTTGAATTCGCTTTTTGACGAGTACGACGTTGGCTAACTATTCAGGGTACTCCACCTCTTTGATCGCCCCTGCCTGGAGGAGCTTGCCGACCTCCTCATTGATCGCTTTTTGTCTTTATGGAGCGAAACTCCTTCTTTTTTGCTTGGCCAGTTAAAGTTGATGACGTTTAGTGCGCTGGCGGTGTGCGGGATCAGTCCTCGTATCCTCACCTTCCCGAACACATCGATTATGTTTGAGAAGTGGGTAAGGAGGCTTTGAAGTCTTAAATGAGCTTGGAGTAGATGTAGGCGAGGTGTTACCGGGATTATCATCGGTGTAGAGGCTCCGGCTCTTGTGAGGGCTCGGGTGGGTGTTCTCGTCGCGCATGTCGAGCTCGTCCGCGTATATTGTCGGCCTTTTTGCTTTATGGATCTTGGGAAGTAGCATTCCACAGTTTTGCGCTCACGGTCTCTCGAACCATTCTGCTCCACTTGTGGTAGGAAACTTGATCATCATGTGGTAGCGGAGGGATGGCCTTTGCCGGCGTTGAGAGAGTGCATGATAACATGTTATAAAGCGGATGGGGCATCTACTATGAGAAACTTCCTTTAGTTGTTGCACATGCGGGGTGGTCTCTGAAGTGAGCACTAGGTATGACCCCGAAGGTAGCACTTTCTTTAGAATCCTGTGGGTGGGTCTTGTGGTTCGACTTCCTCCCGCCGATGCCATCCTGTCAAAAGCCGAAGATGATGTCGGTTGAACTCCCATTGTCGACAAGGACCCGGTGGATTGTTTTGTTAGCCACAACTGCCCTTATTACCAAAGGATCATCGTGGGGGTGTTGGCATCCCTCCAGGTCTGAGTCCGAGAATGTTATGGCTGTGTTGAGTTGAGGCAGTTTAGACACCGCTTGTACTTCCATTACCTCTCCTGACCTGATGCTACGCAAGTGAGCCTTCCAAGTGAGGCTTCGTTTGCTAACCTGTAGATCCTCCGAGATCAACGTGGTTCCCTGGGAAATTTGTGGTCTTTGAGTTGTCGTGCATTGAGGTGAGTGGTGGGCTGCGACTTTGACCTTCCCTTGCAGGCTATGGGCGGGCGGAGATACCTGCGTCAGTCAAATATTCTATTTCCTTCTGAGTTGTATGCGATCATCAGATTCGGTGCGTGGTCCCCAAAGGAACTCACAATACCTCGTGTTATCTCTTTTGGTGGGGTCGGCCTCATGCGGGGCTGACCATCTACAGAGCTATTCATGTACTGCAAGACGCAACGTCTTTGCGATTAGTCGGGTGGATCGCCAGGTGAATACTATTGTCGCAGCTCGGGTTGAGGTGGTCCCAGGCGGTCTTTGACGCTCTCACGTCTCTTCGGGGACCGTTCTCTGTCTTTCTTTGGGATCTCTCTCGATTTCTTTGTCTCTTAGGGCTTCGTCCTTGTTGTTTGTCAGTCCTGCTTTTCTCTTTGTGGGTCGAAGAGCTTTCTTTCTTGGATACGAGGCTTCTTCATTCGTTTATGTACTTTTCCGCTTTAGAGTACCTCGGTATGTTTTTGTGGATTCTTGGAGATGGAAACTATCATATCTTTTGACTACACTCCTAACCTCCAGGGATGAATGCGGTGATAAGCGAACTTCTCGTCGGTATGTCTACCTTCAAAGACTCGGCATTGAACCTCTGGACATAAGACCTCATGCTATCCTATGGGCTGCCTTTGTAGTCGACGGAGGGTGATAACTCGGCTTCTGTATGTTCTGGCTCAATGAAGTGGGAGGCGAGAGGCGATGGAAGCTCTTTGAATGAGGAGCCCGGCGATGGTGGGAACTGTTAAACGAGCAATATTTGGGCCTTTTAGCGTGATAGTGAAGGCTCTGGACCGTACGTGGTCTTGATACCCATGTAGCTCCATTTGGTTTCTTATAGGTGTTAAGATGATCGATGGGATCCTTCGCACCATCGACGCTTATTTGCGGCGTCGAACTTCTTTGGAAGAGGGAAGTAGACATCTCGATTTGTGTTGACTCGGTTCTTTGTACGGGGTATCCATAGAGTTCGGTGCTTAGTCTTTTACGACTTCTTCACGTGGCTGAGCTCCTGTTGGATACCCTTGAACCTCTGTTCCCATGATTACTCCCCATTCTTTCTTTGAGAGGGTCGGCTCGCATCGTTCAGATTTAGAAATTATTGTCGTTGCGCTCCTCTGCGGGGGCTAGGTAAGTCCATGCCCTGGCTCGTGGGTCCTGGCTTGCCCTTTACCGGGGGAGGCCGGGGTGTGGTTGCTCTTCACGAGGGTGGTGTTTATGGCCTTCTGGGCATTGCTTCCGTGGGCGGTGCATCTGCTGGTGAGTTGCTCTGATTCCTCACATCAGAGTGTTGGTTGGTGGGCCAGTGCCTTGCCTGGAAATACTTGTGGCTGCAGTAATTTCTGTGCCTCAGGTCAGGCCTATCCACCCACACGGGGCTGGTCTTGCGTGCGGAAGGATTGGCGTGGCTCTGCGTATTCGCGTTGATACCGTCGATTGCAGAGATCGGCTTTAGTTGTAAAGGGGCTATCGTTCCCACGGGTGGCCTTAATTGTTAGTGCATTTTCAACGGGCTGGGATGGGCGTGTTGATAGTATTAGGCGGGCTGGGCCCATCAGCAGGCGGTCAGTTGGCTCACGGACGTTGATTGGACTCTCTTGCCAAAAACAAACAGAAGATCGCGGGGCTCTTGGGTGCCGCTCCGATGTCGATTCGCCACTTTGGGGAGAAAGATCATTCTTAGATGTGAATGTTTTTGCATACCTTTGCCGTGGAGTGACACAGTATTTATGGCATATGTTTTTTACGATTGGATGGTGGTAAGGATTCTCCTGCTCATTGGATGGGGATTTTCGGCCGCTATCGATGTCCAGTTAATAAGGGGATAATTAGGGAATGGAGTTATTGATAATTGTCTAACCTCATTGTTGAGATTTGGTTGATTTTCACGGGATAAGCGATTATTAAAATTATCATACTTGTAATGATGAGATTTTGTTTGATTTCACAGGATATAGGCTTTTTAAAGGTACATGTGCTCACGGCCCTTGGGGGGCGGACAGGCGGCTCCCGTTTTGGGGCGGTGTCAGAGGCCGGCGTTTGATGAGCTTCACCTTTTTCGCAGGTTTGGTAGGTGGGCCTACGCGCCTATTTTTAAATGCTATCAAGTATAATAAAATCATAAATAATGCTTTTTACTAATTTTTTGAATATTAACGTCCTTGTAAAGTATAATTGATATATTTTTATTAAATATATACAAAATTTTTAATGATATCTTCGTTTTAGAATATTAATTTTTTAAGTTTTCTCTAAATTTCAAAATTAATAAAACAATTCAAATGCAAGTGAAGAAGATTTTTAAAATTTTAAAATACATAAATACCCTAAATTAATCCCACCTAATTAACACTTTCTTCTAATGAAGAGACCAAATAAAACTTTATTTTGAGAAAAAAACCAAAATTAAATTGAAGAAAAATTAGTTTTAGAACTACTTGTGTATTATTCAAATCGTATATTATTAATATAATTTTTAATGTGTACATAAAATAATTTTATGTAATATTATTTAATATATGATAATTGAACAATATATGATAGTTTTAATAAAAAGGAAAAAATACCAAACACTTAATCATTTTTAATTGATAATTTAAAAATAATTAAATATTAAATTCAATAGGTGGTCTCAACCCCAAATTTATATTCAAATCAAATTATCCATCCATTCCTTTCTTTGCCTTTTTTTTTTGACATCTCTTTCTTTGTAACTTAAAATCATCAGTACTAAAATTCCAATTAGTAATTTAAAGCAATTTATAAGCTATATAATTGAAAATCAAAAACATGTGACTAATTTTGAATTTTTTTTATTTACCCTTTTTATAAGAAAGTAAGTTCCCATTTTATTATATCATTATATTTATAATTTTGATAAACTTTTTATAAAACTGTTACACATAAAAACTAAAGTTACAATTTTATAAAACTGTTATATAAAAACTAAGAAGATAGTTAATAACAGTTCACAAAACCGAAACTTTGAAAATGATTTATATAGTAAAAATAATTTTAATTTCTAATAGATCCGACGGAGATGAGAATCGCTGTCAAGGACGGCAAGATTCGCCGACTCCACCAGAAATCAGTCAATTATTTAGATGCGAGTTTACCCCATCGCGCTGGTTACGCCGTACAGGGATCAAATTTGTACATGATAGGAGGCCACTGGATTTGGAAAGAAGCCTAAACGATCGAAAATCCCAAATGGAGTCTCCGGCCGTGGAGAATCAGTCATGAATTCCAATGTCTACGTCGCCGATCTTAGAACCAAAAGCGTGGAATTTGAGTTTTCTCTGATCTGCAAGATGAATGCCCCGAAGAACAAACCCAAGGTGTTGGAAGTTGAGTCTAAACTATACGTGATGTCCAATTTCAGCCATATGCCTGAATCCTACTATACTCCTACTTTTGAGGTGTATGATCCTAAAACCAACAGAGTGGAAGGCTCTTGACCAGACTACTAACAGCCAATTGTGATGTATTTCTTACTTTTTGTTTAACTATATTATCAATTTCAATAACACTCAATCTCAATTTCATAAAATCTCTTTTTTTTTTTTATTTTTTTCAATTTATCAATTTCTTCAAAATTCATTGTTTTTTTTTTTTCAAAATTCTCAATTTATAATTTCCAAACTTCAAACATTAATTTCTAAAATTCAAATCTCAATTAAAGGAATTTAAAATTATATTTCTTTAAAATTTCCAATTTCTTTAAATCCCCAAATTTCCAAGCAATTCAAAACTCTCAATTCTAAAAGCTTAGGTTCTAATTTCCCAAAATTAAAATACCCAATTTTCAATTCCAAGTTCCTCATTTTCCAAATTTAATCTCAAATTTCAAATGCTCTTCAAAATTCAATTTCCCATATTATTCATTTTTGTGGCTGGTAAGCTTTTTAGTTGATACTTGCATACCATCAAGAGTTAGGGTTTGACGTAACAGATCCAACAGATAATATTGAGTCTAAACACCCTTAAAAACATCCATCAAATTCATGAAGCAATTTTATTTTTATTTTATAATATCTGACAATGAAATTAAATGTATAATTATTTAAAAAACAACTTTAAAAAAAAAAATCAAACATATCTAAGTTTTTTTTTTAAGCTTTACTTTTACCTTAATAGTTGAGTGTAAGGTCGGAAAAAAATTATTCATTTATGCACTTGGAGGCTATTTTCGAAAAACTTGCGAATCATCCTTAAAAATTCTAGAAGATAAATTGGCAATAATTTATTTTTGCTTTATTTTAACATAATATATGAATTATATTTTTACTTAGAGGTTGTCAGCTGATTTTGCTTGTTTCCCACTATTATGTATAATTTTTTTCTATTACTAGATTAGTACTTACCTAGTTTGATAAAATGGCTTTTTAGTTATGATTAATGTTCATTCAAATTACAAACCTGGTTTCCTTCTTGTTAGGAAAACATGGCTCTCAGTGCCAAATTAATTGTCACAGATTTGTCAAAGTTATTTATTATTGACTTAAGCTTTATTTTTATTAAGTATGAGAATTATGTACTGGGAGTCCCTTTTGTTTAAGAGCCAACAAATTGGCTTGGTCAAATAAATTAGATCGTGTTGCTACACTTTATCTATTGCTCTACGTGTTGCGATGCCTCCGATAGTTGGGTTAGTACTGCAACTTAGTTGAGAATGTTTAGGACTAATTTTTCTATTTAAGGAATGCATTCTTGTAATTTTGAGAGGACTTTTTCTGTTAGAATAAAGAAGTTCCAGTTTCAAATCCATCTTCTTTCTGTTTCTTGTTCCATCATTTGCTCTGCTATTTGTTTCATGGTATTAGAGCTAGACTGCCCACAAGGTGTTTGATCTTATTACTCTGTGAGTTTGTTGTACCATTTTGAGCATTTTATCTCCGTTTTCAAGATGACTGGTGGAAATAGTTTGTCTCAACCTGCAGTTGAGAAGTTGGTGGATGACAACTACAATTATTGGAAGCTTTGTATGGAGAAGCTTATTTACAAGGCCAATATTTGTAGGACCTAGTCTTTGAATTGCAGATGCGAGTAATTCCAGGACCTCCGCAAAATGTTGATCTTAAATCGGAAATGGAAGAGATTAAATGCGGGGAAAGCTCTCTTTGCCTTGAGGACTTCAATAAATAGGGAATACATTCAACATGTTCGGGATATGAATTCACCAAAAGAGGTATGGGAGACGCCTGAAAAACTCTTCACTCAAAAGAACACAATGCGATTACAGTATTTGGAGAATGAACTTGCTGGAATGGTTCAAGGTAATATGTGGATCCCGGAGTATTTTTTGAAAGTTAAATCCTTGTACGAAACACCAGAGTTAGATTCATCTGAGCCTGTAATGGCAATGTATGCGCCTATGGCGGGTTTATCTTATCAGGCCGAGGGGAAGAGTTCATGCCTTTCATCTCTTCGGTGCAAGAATGGGCAAATCAACCCTCTATTGTTGAGTTGGAAAATTTACTTTCAAATTAGGAAGCTCTTTTTTTGAAACGGATGTGACCAAAGCTTCATTCGCAGAGATAATGTTCTCTATACTAGGATTCAAGGAAAAGACATGTCTTTCCCTGGTAAGAATTCAAGTGAGACAAGCGATGCAGAGCGAGGAGGAGCGGAGTGCGGTTCTAAAATTTGTTACAATGTGGAAAGGAAGGGCATATAAAGCGTGATTGTCGAGTGAAGGTGACTTGTTCTCGATGTAGTAAATCGAGGCATATCAAAGAAGAAAAATTAGCCGAGTCAAGCTTGGTAGTGCGGAAGCAAATGCAGCCCATGAAGATTACGATGCTCCAAAATGGGGCTTGATGTTTTTTAATGAAATCGTTGTTCCAATGGAAAATATGAGCACTGCGCCAAACTTATGACTATTGATTATGAAAATGATTGGATTGTTGACTCTGGATGTTCGCATCATGCTACAGGAGATGTTAAACTGCTTTCTAATGTTATACCACACGAAGGAAAGCAAGTTATTGTCACAGCTGACAACTCATTGCACCCTGTAATGAAAAAAGGAAAATTTGAAGGAAATTTCAATAGCGATGACAACTCAAAGGTATTGATTGTTTCGTCAAGGATGTGTATCATGTTCCAAGCCTTAAAAGGAATCTTATCATCTCACGAATAACCAACAATGGTAAGTATGTTTTGTTAAGTAGAATGATGAAATTTTTTGACAAGTAATTTAAGGCTATATTGATGTTGATATCCTTATAGCATTTGGAAAAAGAAGAATTCATTGTATATCCTATCTATTAGTGATGCGTGTTGAAAGACAAGCGGGGAACATGATCCTTCGATTTAGCATGCTTGGTTGGGTCATATTGATTTATCAATTGCTGCAAAACGAATTCATGAAAATCGCTCAATGGTGTTCCTATGTTTCATGAATTTTATCACGGATGTAGTGTGTCTTTGGCTACCAATGGAAAATCTCATCAACTCCTTTGAAATGAACAAATAGAGCATCCTTTTATTAGCCAGTTCATACGCCGTTGTGATTATACAAGAACACCTGATAACGATTAGTTTCAATATGCAATGATCGTGGTGGATGACTTTTCGAGATACACTTAGGCTTTATTTTTGCGACCTGAAGTGGGGATTTTTTCTTAATTTATTCATTTTAAGACACGTGTGGAGCAAGAATTTGGCTGAAGACTGTAATATAAAGTGTATGCGAACTAATAATGGAGACGAGTACATGTCTAAAGAATTCCTCACATACAGTGAGAAGCATGGAACTAGAAGGCAAATGACTTGCCCAAATACCCCTCAGCAAAATGACATTGCTGAACGGAAGCTAGCTCACCTAACCGTCGTGTGCTTATCATGGCTACATGATAAAAATCTGCCTAGGGAACTATGGGTAAACATTTCTATCCTTCTATGTGTCATTGCCCTATAGCGAGAAAAATTATCTCTTTTGACTCTTTATAATACTAAGCCAAATGTAAATTATTTCGAGTTTTGGTCATTATGTTATGTTCATATATAAAAAAGTCGCACTAAAAGCCTGGATCCGAAGGCTCGAAAATGTGTCTGTGGCTTATGACACTGGAAAGGATGGTGGTTCCATGGATCGAGGAGACAGGTTTGTTATTTCTCACGATGTGGTTTTTATGAGAACTGACATCATATTTCCTTCACATCTGGAAGAAGTAAGGTAGCCCAGCAGGCCATTTTCTAGTGATTTAGAATCTAGCGAAGGGAGCACTTCACTTGACAAAATGAAATGCCTGATTAGGCAAAGAATCATTTGTTGTTCAAAGATCAACAAGGGAGAGCAGGCAGCCTAGTTACTTGGATGATTATGAAGTTCAACTGAATTACTCTATAGTGACCTCTTGTTTTTTATGGGGTCGATATGTGATGATGAACCAAAGAGCTATAAAGATGCAAGGAGTGGTTGAATGGGAAGCTGCTATGAATGAAGAAATTGAATCCTTGCATAAAGATGGTAAGTGGGATCTAGTACCAAAACCAAAAGATGCTAAAATAATTACATGTAAATAGGTTTACAAGCTGAAGAAAATGGCAGATGGGTCGATTCATAGATATAAGGCTTGCTTGGTTGCAGATTTTTCTCAACAATATGGATTGGACTGTAAACCTCCCGGTCAGGTTGCAAGATTGCTTGACAGCCGTAGTGTAATGTCATTGGCGAGGGGATTAAGGAAATGGGTGTATGACAACTCGATCACGAAAAATGTTTCCTTTATGGTATTTGGATCGTCAAATTTATGACTTGACCTCGAGATTCATCTCACATAAGATTCCCTTTATGTGTGTCAGCTTAAAAGGGCATTATATGGTCTCAACCAAGCTCCACGTGCTTGGTATGGTCAAATTGCTCAGTATCTCATTTTGTGGCTTCAATTCTTCAAGTTATGATCCTGGATTTATTTATGAGGTCCGCTACATCCATTTATCTTTGCTTGCTTCTTCTTTATGTGGATGATATGATTATTACCAGAGTGATAACAATCTTTGAAATTGCTCAACCGTGATGAGTTATCCGTTCGTTTTGAAATGAAATCTGGGAGAAGTTCATTCCTTTCTTAGCTTAGAAATAGTCAAGACAAATGGATTTTTCATTTCTCAAAGATCTTTTGCTTCAAGTTTGTTGACACAATTTAGTATGAGAATTCCACACAGTAGCCTCGATGGAGCCACAACTTAAGTTGCAAGAATTGAAGGAGAGCCATTCGTGATGTGCAAAGTACCAGCAACTTGTGGGTAGTTTGCTTTATCTAACTAATACGGGCTGATATAGTATATCTTTGTTGGAGTTATGTCTCAATTGCTGGAGTCCTTGTGTGGAGTTATTTGATTGTTCTGAGAGAATTCTTTGATATGTGAAAGGAACATTGGAGTATGGTCTCTTTTACAAGGAAAATGTATCTTTCTCTTTTCATGGTTATGTAGATGCAGATTGGGTTGGAAATGTCATAGATTGACGATCAACCTTAGGATATTGTTTGAGTATTGGTTCTGCCATGATTTCTTGGTGCAGTAAAAGGCAACAAACTGTTTCTCTCTCAAGCATTGAAGCTAAATATGTGGCAGCCACTACTGCAGCACAAGAATGTATTTGGATTAAACGACTTCTTCAAGATACTGGGTTTTCAGCATCCAATTATCAATTCCCATCCCAGTTATGACAATGAAAGCCTGAAATAAGTTGAGCAACCCGGTAACATGCCATTACAAACGCCGAAGTCCATTACCATTTTTGTTCGTGAAAAAGTGTTGAAATAAGGGTGTGTTGAAGAAAGTGAACAAATGATCAAGATTCTTGAAATCTTCACAAACTCTTTGTTGAGAGCTAAGTTTGAGAAATTTGAAGTACTCTTGAATTATTTATTGTGATTC
This sequence comes from Tetrastigma voinierianum, assembly GCA_016808115.1. Lineage (NCBI taxonomy): Eukaryota > Viridiplantae > Streptophyta > Magnoliopsida > Vitales > Vitaceae > Tetrastigma > Tetrastigma voinierianum. The sequence continues at coordinate 150,026 of JAEQBH010003303.1, forward strand.
ATTTGCACTAAGAAGTGTTGCAAATTAGTGCCTGGAATTTGTCAAAGTTATTTTATTATTATTGACTTAGGCTTTATTTTCACTAAGTTTGAGTATTACGTGCAGGAAGTCCTTTTGTAGGAGCTATGAAGTGGCTTGGTCAAATAAATCGGATCGTGTTGCATGGCACGCATTTAATCTTTGCTCTATGTGTTATGATGCCTCAGTAGTTGGGTTAATCTTTGCAACTTAGTTGAGAATGTTTAAGGACGTAATTTTTCTATTTAAAGGGATGCATTCTTGTAACTTTGAGAGTTTTCTGTTAGAATAAAGTTGATTTTAAATCCATATCCTTTCTCTGTTTATTGTTTCTCTATTTCTTGTTCCATCATTTGCTCTGCTATTTGTTTCATCTCCTTATTTTGGAAAAACATCCAAGGGTGCAATTGAAGCATGTCTTCCTTTTTTTTTTTTGCTTCCTTTAGTTTCTCCCTTCAAACCGATGATTAAGAGCTTTGATGTTAAACTTCTTAGTAGGAAGATTTTCTTCTTCTTTTTAAATAGAAAATGTTATTGATTGAACTAATAATACATCTAATTAGATACATAATAAAAATTCGCTAAAACTCTAAAGGATGGCCTTGGCTTGTCCAAGTTATCGGCTCTAACATAATGACTCTACATAAAGCTATACATTTAAAAAATTCTGTATTACCAGACTAGACTTCATAAGATTATGAATTCCCGTATGTGATGACCTAATTTGGATTAATGTTTTTGTCTGTCAGATATATTTTGTCATCCCCGAATACATGAAAACACTATTACGAGTCGTGATAAGAAACACGAAAAAGGCTAAAATCCTCTTCTTACTTGAGGAAAGGGTTTGAAAGTACAAAAGTTAGAAGAGAACTTAAGCAGGTCAATCACACTAATATTAACTTGTTTTATTTTCCGAAGCTTCATTCATGCTTAAAGAAACAGTTTCAATATTACACACTAGATCTCGCCCCGTAAGATATCACTTTATAATATTTAGAGATCAATATTGTGTATTTAAGTGCTTTAGCTACTATATTTGGCATCGTCATTTGGACTTAAAAATCAACATTTGTGCCTACTTTTAAACACACCCACCAACACTTACATCATTACTTTAGAACTTAAAATCATTAGTGGTAAGAATAGTGACTTTAAATCTTAAAGCAGACATAAAATCTACACACACCCATTATTCTAGGACTTAAAATCATTAGTGGTAAGAATAGTGATTTTAAAGTTAAAACTTAGACATAAGATTTACATCCCATCATTCTAGGACTTTTTTGAGGAGATTGGACTTAAATCACGATCATTTGCTAAAGAATAATGACTTTAAAGGTTAAAATTTCCAGACGCAAAATCTAAATAGCCTAGATTGACATATTCTTTTGTGGTAGGAACTAAGGAACTTTATTATGAATAGGATTGAGATTTTCATTTTAACCTAAAGATTTATATTTTTAGTTTGTATAATTTTCCTGTGATTTTATTAATTGATTAAGAGAAATAGGTTAAACAAATAGTTGTAATGTTTTTTTTAAAAGAAGTTGTAGTGATATTTATTACTTGATATTGTGGATCTATTTTTTTTTTCCTTTTAAATAAGTAACCTTTTTTTACACTATGTCTATCACTTTAAAATTTTTGCATAAGCATAAATATATTTTGTTTAGGTATTTTGTTTTTAGCAAACCACTATCTACCATAGTACTTTCATTTCTCAATTAGGCTTTATTATATAAGTGTTTAATATAGAAATTTAGTCCACATGCCTAGTAGAGCATTCAAAGTTTTGAAAGGTAGGACATATAGGGACAAGTTCTAAATTCGAGTCCCATTGAAGACAGTTTACTAGATTATAACAAAGTTGTAGACCCCAAATTAGTGTTTACTTTATTTTATTGGTATGGTAATACCCATTTACAGGATGACACATGGAAGCATTGGGGGAGGTGTGAAATTTGGATTTTAGGATTAAGTGAGATTCTTTTGGGGAGAAAAGATGGGGAGGCTAGGGTTTCATGAGGAGCCAACATCCTTGGGCTGCTATCTCTGGGGCCTATTATTATTTTTTTTTTTTTTGGGTAGGGGGGTGTAAATTGGAGGACCTTGACTGTTGTATGTAATGCAGTGGTGATTGTTGTTTCATTCATATCTTAGTTTCTCGATCTTTTTTAAAGGAAAAATAATATTATTGATTCAAACTTGTAATATATCGATAGATCATCGAGATACAAATAGCTAAAATCATCTGAGAGATGAAACAATATCTAAGTTAATAGCATAATAAATCAGCATAAAGCATACAAATTTGATAATATAGTGACTAGAATATTTACTTGATTCCGAGTTCTTGACATATTGATGGTATAATTTGATATATCTTGTTGATCGAATATGTCTTGCATTTGAATCGCCCCATAGATAAAGCGGCGCCTTGACCACGATGAAGAACACCACGTCGATGAAGCGATGACAAAATAGCGTCGATAAAAGCGGCGACAAACGGTTTTCATCGATAAAGCGATGACCGACCAAGCGTCGATAAAATGGCGCGATGAATCCGAGGGTCCGTGGGCGACATTAACCGCGGAAGATTAGTGGATGTCGGTGGCGAGCGCATTTGAAAGTCCATACCGGGTTTCAGTTTAGCGAATACATGATCTCGCTTTGTGCGAGAGCTCTACCCGAAATACAACCTATGCAATTACGCGACAACCTGTCCCAATATTATACAGCGACCACGGGTCCGCATACGATAAGCGGCCCACATTAGAAGGCCCATTTCTCCATACTCGAATATATAAGCACACATGACTATAGGACCATAGTCTATAAGGTTTAAATTTACACCACTCTTATACAAAACATATATCAAAATTAAGAATTCTAATATGTTTTAAAAATATAAATCAAAGCCACAATCCGGCTTTCTTCTCATTTCTCCGATCTCTAGTAGGCGCCATCTCCCTACACATCCCACTTGTGCACAGGGAGTCAATGATTAGGTAAGCAATGCCAAATAGAGTGAAATCCTGCAAGGGCTACTCACCCCAAGTGCACATGCAATGGTCATGCCTGACATTCCAATCACGATTATGTCAATCCTAGAATGGAATCATGACGCGAATGAGATTACCACTCCTCATGATCCATGTACGAGTCCTCAGGCTTCGACATGCAATATGCCATGTATGAAAAAGCATTTTCAATAAAGATTTTGTTTTTGAAAACTCATTGGACAATCTCCGATATCAAAATTTATTAGACAACCCTCCGATATAATTTATTGGACATACTCCGATAAAATTTGGTGGACAACCCTCCGATATAATTTATTGGACATACTCGATCTGCGCTTTGTTCAAAAGCCATGTTGAATGACCTCTGATTATTCATGAGACCTTTTGGGACTTTGTCCACTGGGCCGAAACCAACATCAACACCAAGAAACAATGTTGATGTTCCCGTACATCTTTTAGTTTCATCGATGTACTTGTTCATAAATGCAAAGCGAATTCCATTGCCTATCACCGTACTACATATATATGAGTGCTATATGGCACATGTCTACTCATGCATTTCAACCCATCGTCGATTGGAAAGTTATATCAATGAACACATAAATTCGATTAATTCACGCGATTCATACCTGACATATCAATACTGCATATACATTGACATCATAAGTCATTTACCACTCGATATGACATGCGCCTTTAACCTGTAGGCCTAATTGTGACATGTCGGGTCCTGAATAGCCTGCATGAAACCATCGCGATGACCTCGATCATACACAAACTCATTGTACATTTCCCTGAGCCTCATGGATAATTATATCAACATGCGTATAATCACGAATCAACATATACGATTTCAATGTATTTAGACCACACGCGTCATGCAGCCAAACAATTTACACATGGTTCCACAATTAAATTTTCGGAAAATATGTGGGCAGAAATTCCATTCATAGGAATATGACTGGTCTGGGCAAGGGGATTTAGTGAGTCCAGGCTGCGCGAATCGAGTGCGGACCGAAAGTTATGGCCGTCCGAGTTGGAGCCTCTATGAGCAATTGACTTGCAGCGTAAAACCATTAAGGCCCTCACTATTTTCATCATTTGGACATAATAGATTGAGTGAATTAAGTTATATATGGATGGATTCCTGAGACTCAAGGTCTTTCCATAGAGTCCAGAACACCGAATTGGAGTTCGAGGCCCGAGAAAGTTATAGGCATCAGTTGGAGGCCTCATGTAAGCAGTAACCAGGAAAATGGGGTTTTTAGTTCTCTAACGCCGTCAAACATTTAAGGCTCGACGAGACCAAAGCGACTCTTAAATGGAAAATAAGCCCAAGTAGGAGTTCCTACCTCTTGGAGCGAAACGAAACCTCTCGGGCTAAACAGAACCCACGGCCTCCTAAGACTTTCCGCTCGAATCATCGACAAAAATTCTTGATTTTCGGTGTCCACGCGTTGCCCTTGACGAGTACTCCGACTTTAAGTCTTGGCCAGATGTGAGACGACCATTTGAGCTCTGTATATCTTAGAGAGAAGGTGGAGCTTCTCTCTCTAACTTTTCTTCTCAAAACACGAAATCCTCGACAAAGTACGTGTTGTAAATTACCAGCGTAGCCTCATTGAGTAGATGAACTTTAAATCTTGGCTCAATGGGTTTTGACTCCACCTAATCTCCTGAATCACTAGAGAGAAGGGAGAGTTTCTCTCATTCTCTCTCTAGATCAACCCCTAAATAAGAAATTCCCAAAATGAAAATGTCCTATTTTGTATGTTTCTTTTTTAAGTTTAAGTTGGGCCATGGGGCCCGCCGCTCCACGTGTCCATGACCCGTCCGGGTTCATTTATGTCATGAAACAATTTATTTCTTTTCAGTTCACTTCATTTTAAATGAACTTAACTCCAGTTATTTCCTGACTCCCAAGATTCAAGTAAAAATCTCTTCCCTGAAGTCATTGGCAACTCACCACTTGAGAAACTAAACCAAAAATTCCGATTATCCTGCGAATTTGGCGTGAAAATTTTTTAGGGCACTAGATTTCCGAGATAGATTTGCGGCGCGGTTCGTTGATGTCAAAGATCTAGAGAATCTTCACCCCACTGAACTATTACGGAAAATTATTATTATTATTATTATTATTATTATCATTTTTCCATTTTGAAAATTTCTAATTTGTTCGGGTTTTACATTCTTCCCCCTTAAAATTTCGTCTCGGAATTTTTCCTAACCACTTACATAAACACATGCATATGCAATAGTTATTCTAGTTCCAATATTGACTTCAGTAATGGTTAAACACCTTCATTCTCAAATAGGAAAGGATATTGGCTGCATCGTCCTGCGTTCCCCAGGTTACCTCCTCCTCTAGGGTATTTACAACACTTTCACTAGTTACGATCTTACGTCGCAAAAACTGTCCGGCTATCCGCAGTACATCTTGGTCCCTCCACGAAGGTCCCATGCGTGTCAGCGTTAATCTCTCCCGATCCACCATGTGAGATTTGGATGCGGGTATATTTTTGGAGCATAGAGGCGTGGACACTTCATGGACACATGATAAACAGCGGTAGTGCCAAATGATGCTACAATGCCCACCCTCTACGGTATCTCGAAGGGGCTGATGAACCTTGGCGGCGGCTACCACTGCCGAACGACCCTCCTCTCTTAGGCATCACCTTGAAGGCGTGATCGCCTGACCTCGAACTCTAGGGGTCGGTATTAAATACATCGGCGTAGCTCTTAAATCGGCTCTTAGCCTTGAGAAAACTGGCTACCGTATCAGCCACCTTCTCAGGTGTCTTTAAATCAGTCTGGACCGGTGGGCTCTCCCCACATATCCTGCCGAATCGGTGATTGACACTTGGCCTCCGTACAAATCCTCGTAGGGTTCCATCTTTATACTCGCTTGATAAATTTATGTCTGGAGTCTACGCATCCTGATCTTGAGCATCTTATACTCTCGAAACTACACAAGCTAGTACTCCTTGTGACTTCCAGCCCAAGTGCATCGACCATTGTTGCCTTACTGGGATGGTAATGCAAAGTGAAATCGTAATCCTCCAGATACTCCATCCATACGCATTGCCTCATGTTGGGGCTCTTTGTGTGAAATATGCTTCAAACTCATGGTTTTAGAAATACCTCAAGCGCTCACCATACGGATAGTAGCGCCAAATCTTCAAGGCAAAGACTAGCGCTAACTCCCGGATCCGTGTAAGGTAGTGCACTCCTTGATTCTTCAGGCGAGGAACCATGGCTACCATTTCTCGATTTGCATCAAAGCATTCAGTCCACCTTGAGGCATCATAATACTGCTTGTGTACCTCTGTCCCTTTGAGACTATCGAATAGGGGCTGAAGTAAACCTTCTCTTCAGCTCTGGGTGCCTTCGCGCGATTGAACAGCAAAACCTGACCTCCTTTTGGGTTAATCTGTCATAGGTGCGTAGTGGGAGAAATTCTGATGAACCTCTGTAATACCACAAATCCAGTTAGTATCTCGAAGGTGACTTTGGTCTCTCCTAGCTCATGTGATATATGACCTTTCTAAAGTCTCACGACACTCTTGAAGCGACACCACATACTTGAGAATCTCACCTCGATGGTAAAAACTCGCACTTCTTGAACTTGATTATAAGTTGATGATCTCTCAAAGTATGAGGCGATATAAATGATCCTCGTACTCCCTCTCATTGTGAGTAGATCAAAGTGTCATCTCTAAAGGCGGATAAAGCTGATCTAGATGAGGTTGAATGCCACATGCATGAGATCCATGAATGTTGCGGGCGCGTCGAGTAATCAAAGGGCATCCATCTTTGAACTCAAGAAAGTGCTATACTCGCGTCTGAATGTTGTCTTAGGGATATCTGCCTCCTAACCCTCAACCCGATCGTAGCGGTCGTAGATATCTTGGAGTAGACTTCGCTCTCCTCTCTGACTGATTAAGCTTAGTCATCAATCACTAAAGTGATGGTCATAGATTCTTGATCGTAACCACTGTTCAGTCATTGATGAGTGCACGGAGTTGAAGGGTCTTGTCCTTCTTCATGATAAAGTAAAGCGGGCGCCCCATGGTGAAGTGCTCGGTTTTGATGAATCCCCTTGTCTGATGATCTTGTATCTGAACCTTAGGATTCTTGCCAAATATTGGTGTCATCCTATGTAGAGTCATAGAGATGGGCAACGTGCCAGGGTGTAACTCGATATGAAGTCACATCCTCTGTAGGTAATCCCGGTAGCTCATCCGGAGAACATCCTGGGCGCTTTCGTGCCTTTACTCAAGGCGGACCGAGTCAGATCTCACCTCGTCCTCCGGGGTGAGGCTAGCTAGCCCGACCATTGTTGTCAGTGCTATTTGGAATTGTACGGTTTGGGAGTGGAAACATCGTGCTTGTCACACGGCGTAACCGCGATGCGAGTGCGTGCCCGAGGTGAAGTAGCCTCTGGCTCCGCGTGATCGATGACCACGACCGCCGTGGGCGATTCCATCCGGGATGACGTCAGAACTCGTATGTCGCGGGTACCAAGATCGTTGTGAAGCGATCCGAATCTCCTGGCTCACCGGCCTTTCGACGTATATCGCATGTCGCGCTCTTCAAATACGGGGAGGCTGTGTTTCATCGGTCTAATCTCTGGACGGTGACTCTATCATGATGTAGCGATGAATGAATGAGATGCACCATAATCAAATAATATCTTTGCCCATAGGCGAGATAGCATAAACGTACCTTGTATGACTGGCTGATCCGCTGCCTCAGTCGGTGGTATGATGGCGTAGACAAACCCCTAGATCCACGATGTCGGCTTGCCATTTTGTCCTCAAACCTCGACCCATGCCTGGCCCCTCACTTTTGTTTTGCGAAATACCGATGCGTATCGCGCACCACAGGGTGATACCTATTCCCTGGCGGCGTCTTTGGGGTAGGAGAAACATGTTGTGTCTGTGTGTGTCCTACTGATGACTGGGACTTAGGTGTCCCATAAGCGTAGGGTCCACACTTTCAGGGTAATCCGTCTCGAGTGTCGGTTGATGGCAATGATAACATGTCGTCTGCTGATGCGTGAACACCACGACTGGCCTTGTACGATAGTCATTTGCTGCATCACGGAAATCCTCATGGAGCGAAGTCTCTACTTCTTTCACGAGCGGAAGAAGGTTGACTCTCCTTCCTCTTGCCATTAACACCCGCATCTCGGATCGCCCGTCGTAAATCCACTTCCATCGCCAATGACCATAGTCACGGTGTTGAGTCCCCTCATCCCCTTACTATTAGAGGATGATGTACCTCTAGTCGTTGGAGGTTATTTGACCCCAGCTCACAATTGAACAATCATGTGCAATCATAGCGGTAAGCGCACCAGCAGCCGATGAAAGCTTGTTGGTTAAAGGCTATGGCGTCGATTGTTGCCTGCGTCCACGCCTCATGTCTCTCCCTCGATTTTCCATTTACATATGTCAAATAGAAAATTGATTCATTCGTTGTCTCTAGTAGTGCGTATCTTGACTACTAATCAACATCCATATCGAACTATCCCGTTCATTCTTTTTTTTTTCAGACGCCCTAAGTTTGTTGTAACCACACAGTGTTCAAGTAGCCTTTTCCTATATACATCTACCATGTATATAATTCGTAATTGTAAACACAATCCATGACATACATCATGTCTGACATGAATCACAGAGATAAATGCATTAATTCTAAACTGCATGCCCATCTAGGTAATCACATACCTATACCTTGATACCATGTTGTGATGCCGGTATCAAATACACCAAGCAATAGGTAATCATGAACCTAGCTCTGGCAGGCTTCCATGGCGTTGGTATCAATTTCTGCAGATAGCCATGGCTAGAAGCCCATGTCCTGAATACTGGTAGTCGTATACCTATGCTCGATACCATCTTTGTGGTGTATCGGAACCATACTATGGATACCACACCCAGAGCTCCCTAGGTAATGGTTACCTAAGCTCTGATATAAGCTATTGTAAATCTGAGGTCATTGACAGTGCATTGTGGAAGGTGTAGATGTTGGGTAATAGGCATCACACCATTAGATCCCTTTTAAGGGACCCATGATTTAACGAAAATCTTGAAGGAGTCTCCTTTGTATGCAGGAAGCTTTTGAAATACAACTTTTTGTGCATTTCGCATGACTGTCCCGATATTATACAACAACCACATCGAGTCCACATACAGTAAAACGCCCATAGGGCCCATTAACCATACTCAAACATATAAGCACATAGTATAGGACCATAGTCACTTTAAGAGTTTTAAATTTACCACTCTTATACAAAACATATATCAAATTAAAATTATATTATGTTTTTACAAAATATAAATCAAAACCCTTGATAGGCTTTCTTCTCGTCTTCGGCCTCTAGTAGGCACCATATCACTGTACATTCCTGTACGAAAGTCCCACGGTAGGTGGGCAATGCCAAATAGAGTGAAATCCGGCGGGGGCTACTCGGCCTAAGTGCACATACCAATGGTCATGCCATAAAGCACATTCGATCTGCGATTATGTCAATCTAGAATGGAATTTTACATGACGCGAATGAGATACCCTCCTCATGATCATGTACGAGTCCTCACCCGACTACTCTCGGCATCACGATATGCCATGTATGGCCCATTTTCAAAACAAAGATTTTTGTTTTGAAAACTCGTTGAGCGATCTCCGATATCAAATTTACCCCGAATGACCCTCGTCGCAATTTATTGGAACGCCCTCGATAAAATTTGGTGGACAACCACCCTCCGATATAATTTATTGGACATACTCGATCGAAAGCCGCTTTGTTCCAGCATGACCATATTAGCGACCTCAGATTATTCATGTGGACCTTTTATGACTTTGTCCCTAGGTAGAGCAACATCTGACACCAAACATAATGCGTTTTCTGTGCACTCACCCATTTCATAAGTATTACTTGTGTTGCATAAATGCAATCTGTGTGCGTACCTATCACCATCTTTACATATATATGAGTGCTATATGTACATGTCTACCCATGCATTCAACCGCCATCAATTGGAAAGTTATATCAATGTTTTAAATTCAATTAATTCACACGATTCATGCCAACATATCAATACACGCATACATTGACATCATAAGTCATTACCACTCGAGTAACGACATACTTTAACCTCTAGGCCTAATTGTGACATATCAAGTCCATAAGTAGCCTACAACAAGCCATGCAATGGCCTCAATCATACACAAACTCATGCATTTCCCCAAGCCTCATGGATAATTATTTCAACATGCATATAATCACCAACCAACATACACCAATTTCATTATATTTAGACCACCAAGAGGCGCAGCATCACGACCAAGCAATTTGCACTTGGTGCTACAATTAAATTTTCCAGAAATATGTGGGCACAGGTCATTCAGGAATATGGCCAGATTCTATACTCAAGGGGACTTTTGTAGAGTCCAAGAACTGGTCAGTTCGGACGAGAAAATTATGACCCGTCAGTTGGAGAACCTCATAAAACGATGACTTCACCAGCATGAACCAGCAGGGCCCTAATATTTTTCGTCATTTTTGGACATAATACGAGTTCAAATTGCATTAAGTTATATACGGATATATTATAGACTCAAAGGGATTTCCAAATAGTCTAAGAACACTCGAATTAGAGTTTGGAAGAGAAAGTTATGGCCGTCCAAAGTTGGAGGCCTCATATGAAGACAGATAACCTAGAAAATCGTTTTCTGATTCTCTGCTTGTCATCGAGCAGCCCCTGCAGGCTCCTTGAGACCAAACGACTTCTAGATGGAAATAGCGTAGGAAGGTTCCTACCTCTTGGAGCGAAAGGCCAGAAACCTCGAAGACTCGGAAGCTGAGCCCACGGCCTCCCGAGACTTTCCACTCGAATCATGGGCGAAAATTCTTGAGTTTGAGTGTCCACTGTATTTTGCCCTTGCGAAATTACTTGACTTTAAGTCTTGGCCAGACGTGAGATGACCATTCGAGCTCCGTAGATCTTAGAGAGAAAGTGGAGCTTCTCTCTCTAACTTTTCTTCTCCAAACACGAAATCCTCGACGAAATTGTGTGTTGTTGGTGCCCACGTGTAGCCCTCATCGAGTAGATGAACTTTATATCTTGGCTTGACAGATTCCGACCACTCGATCTCCGTAGATCGTAGAGAGAAGGAGGAGTTTCTCTCATTTCTCTCTCTAACTCAACCCCCTGTTCGAAATTCCCAAAATGGGGAGAAATGTTCTCTTTTTCTTCTCTTTTCCTTTTTTAAGTTTAAGTTGGACGCGGGGCCCACTTCGCTCCACGCGTCCATGACCCGTCCGGGTTCATTTATGTCTTGAAACAATTTATTTTTTTTCAGTTCACTTCATTTTAAATGAACTTAACTCGATTATTTCTGACTCGATTAAGTAAAAATCTTCGTCCACTGAAGTCATTGGCAACTCACCACTTTCGAAACTCGTAAAATTCCGATTATCCCGAGTCGTAAATTTTTAGGGCACTAGATTTGAGATGAATTATGTGTGTGATTCATTTAAATCATCAGGGATCTAGAAGATCTTCTAGGCTTCCCTGAACTATTCTGGCAATTTATTATTATTATTATCATTTTTCCATTTTTGAAAATTTCTAATTTGTTCCCGGGCTTTACATTCTCCCCCCCTTAAAAGAATTTCGTCTCCGAAATTCACACACACTAGCACACACAAACACATGCATATGCAATAGTTATTCTAGTTCCAATATTATTCCGTAATGAATGAACCTTCATCCTCAAATGACAGTGTGCCTTCGTGTCTCGCGTTAAAGTTGCCTCGCCACTCCACCGGTGTTCTTACGATACTTTCACTAATATAGTCTTGCGTCACAAAACCTAATCCTGGTATCCGCGTGCATCACGGTCCCTCCGAAGGTCCCATACGTATCAGCGTAATCTCTCCCGATCCGCCACATGAAATTTGGATGCGGGTGTATTTCTAGGAGCATGGAGGCGTGGGACACTTCATGGATTTTGATAAACCTCGGCCAGTAGTGCCGACGATGCGCTACACTTATTTCTCTTTTAAACATTCTTAGGAAGACAAAGACCAGACAAATAAAACAATAATTTCAAAAAGAATCACATTACGATTATCTAAATAACTATGATATAAGAAGAGGAAAGAAAAGAATCCAACACTTTTTCCTTTATATGAGACTTTATGACAGCGACATTAATCAAAGTAAAAATAAAATTATCAGAATAAAATAAAAATGACTCACTTGAGCGAGGAAGGACGGCGGTGGAGTTCTCACGAGTGGTGAAGGGCCCGGTGTCCGGAACCTTGATGTGACCTTGATCATGGTGGAGTTTTCCAGCAATTGTGACCGACATTACTGGAAGGTGCAGTGTAGGACCACGAGGGGATGATCAGTGTCCTCTCTTTTTGGTGCGGACTTGAGGGCCGAGACTCTCTTTTTCTGGCCTTGATCATCACCCGATCGGAAGTTTAGAGGTTTGTGGAGGATTAAGTTACATATGAGTTTGCTCTTCACGATTTTGCAGAATGTGCGAGTGGCTAATCTTGTCATTTAGAGATGACTTATAAAACAATCTGTTAATCTTAATCTTCCAAAAGTTTTTCTTTGATCTGGTTCATAACTCTTTGCTTATAAGAGGTAAACTTTATTGATTTGATTAAAAGACATTTTCAAAGCTAAATTTAGGGAATATATATATTTATTAAACTTTGACAAAAATACCCCATTGTTTTTGTATAAATAACCATTTATTTTCAAAGACACATATAAATACATGGGAAATGGTAAAAAGACATTTTGTCATGACTACCAGTTTTCTTGAAAAACTCTCTGAAGATTAAGATTATGATTGTTTTATAAAGTCATCTCTTAAATCACAAATAAGCCACTAATTATACTTAAAATTAAAGAAATTTTAGAAAGAAGAAAGACATCACCCTAATTATTTTGAGGAATGTAAGTTAGATCTACCGTTCATTAGATCAAAAACATGATGTTCCTTGCCATTTCTATATAATTAGTACAAAGATTAGCCTATGGTGACTATTAATTTATAGAGTGCAAAATTTAGGCATATAGGTATACCAAATTTAGGCATACCCATATCATGAGGCAAAACATAACCTTTGCCACGATCCAAGCACAACTCAGCCACGACTCTTGGATGACCCAGTACAACTCAAACATGAGCTCTTGCACTAATCCCAAAAGTCTATGATAATAATAGCACTAAAAACTTTTGGGTTGGATCATATAAATTTGAGTGCAAACTCTAACACTAAATATTATAAAATAAAGTCGCGTACATGGCTACCTTATTGACTAAACAGCGGAGTTGTTGATCTTTGAAATGAATGTTATATACTTAAAGGATAAATCTGGCTGTATATTCAAATTTTATCAATCTCATGTGGCTACTTAATCTGAAAAGAATAAATAATAATAAATGAAAGATTTATGTAGTAGAACTAAATGCTTCGGATTATGATTTGTATCGCACCTCCTTCATGTGCATACACCGTTCCTCGAATTTAAAATGCTAAAGGCATGAGTTTTATTGTTTTTCTAATGAAATCGATATATTGTGTGCAAAAAATTTCTGCATGATAAGTAAGCGATCTGACCATGCAATTTCTTAATCTAATTGGGTATCTAATACTTTCACATTTAATTCTGCGTTTTCTTCTTTTTCATTTTCCATTTAAAGATATTCAATATAAATTCATCTCCTTACTAAGGCAGTGACGAGATGCATAAGGTTGGATGGTTCCATAAATTGCTTAGTAAGCGCTTGTTTGAAATAGTTCAAATATTAGAATTAAAGACACGTTACCAAATGGAAACTTTTTAATCCTTTTTTTCCAATGAAGATGACTTAGAAAAGCTTCCATGAGATGTGCTTAGTGCGAGAGATGAGAGTCCATGAAAATCATCACTTTGCATAGAGTATTATGCCAAAATTAAAGAAATTTAGAAAAAAAGAAAGAAATTTTCACATGTTACCTAATTATTTTAGAAATATAGGATTATATCTACTATGGCACATCAAAATGTAGTATTTCCTCGCATATTTCCCAAATGGTTCATGTGTGAAAAATAAATAAATTGTCCCTTTTGTATAAAACTTAAAAAATTGAGTCAATAAAAATGAACTCTTCGCACCGAAGACAAATCAGTGTCGAATAAGTGTCAATGATCTTGAGGCCTCTCTATATGAGATTTCTCTCACCATTTCTTTTTATACTTTTGCCTTTACTCTGCACAAGTTTTTACCGAGTCTTTTAATTGATTTCCAAAAGATAACAATAGGATATGAGAATACTTGTATTATAAATCATTCTATATGCTATCCTTTGATCGAGACACATGAAATAGGATGGTTTCCATAAATTGGCAAGCCAACGCTTATAAAATACTTGTGTTAATAGAGTATTCTGCGCTATCCTTTGACGGGGGATCTGAAAGCTGGATGATCCCATAAGTTTTTATGGGTCGACCCACATTTCAAGATATACAGTAATGAATTAAAAGACACGATAAAAGTTCTCATGATGCATGCCTTCCCATGATTTTGTTTTGCCAATTACTAAAAGATCATACCGTCCACTTCAAGCATCACTATACACACGTATTAGCTGCCAAAATTAAAGAAATTTTAGATAAGAAAGAAAGACATCACCTAAATTATTTTGAGGAATGTAGGTTAGTCTATAAGCAATGGAATCAAAATATGATATTCCTTACCATTTCCCCGAATGATTCATAGTTTTAAATAAAATAAATAGATGTCCCATTTCGTCTCAAACTTAAAATTGAGTCGATAAAGAAATAATATATACCAAAGACAAATCAAATGAGTATATGATCTTTAAGCCTCTCTATAATAAGTTTCTCATCTCCATCTTTTTTTTTTTTAATGCTTTTAACTGCATTGCACAAGTTTTGCCGCGAGTTTTGAACAAGTCTTTTGATTGATTTCCAAAAGATGACCGCATTCTTCTTTTAGGTGTTTTAATAACTGTCTTTAGAAAATTAATAATAATGCTATCTGAACTAAAATCATATAGACAACATGACAACACAAAAAAATATTAAAAAACTAAGAGCTCTAATTTACTATTACCTCATCATGGTTTTTGAGAAACAATATTCCAGATATTTGTTAGCTTGGATTGATAATCTAAAAATATGTTTTTTTTTATGTAGAAAGAGATGTGTGTCTATGCATTACAAATTGCTTAAATAATACATTTAACAAATATAAATAAAATGAAAAAACTGAAAAGGTTATCTGAAGACATCATTTATATACAACTTTGTTTTTACCGAAAAAATAGATAAATAAAAAGATTTTTGAGCTTTAGGTTGCCAGCCCACTTGATAGTTTTGCCCTTGAAAGAACATATCAGCCTATTATGTGTCTCAACCTATAAGAGTAACAACCAAAAATGGAAAAAGTAACTCCTGTAAGACCCTTTCCTTTACACAATAGAGGATGGATAATAACACCTGATAGCTAAGGAGATGGATGTCTTTTTAATGAGTAAGGAGATTATGATTTCTTCTTCGATAAGATAAAATTGGAGTTAGCCCTCAAAATTGTCAAGTATGAGTCGTAATCAACATTTATTACATTTATTATTAGTGGTTTTGATTGTCCTTGACCTCGTGATAATTCTTTGACTACTTTTAGGAAACATTTGGAAATTCGGTTTTATTTTTTCTTTTAAGGGGTTTTCCTTTTGTTGCTTGCCCTCGAGTGCACAAAGTCCCTATTGGATTTTTCCTTTAAGCAAGTCAAGATTGTTTGAAACCTTAAATGGGTTCACACATGGACTTGGGCCACTAAGTAAGATATAGTTCATTGTAGAAAATATGAGAGAAAAGAAATCCTTTCTTAGTGATTCAGTGCCCACCATATTTGCTCATCGCCTCGGGGATAGTTTGGAAGATACAACGGTTCTTGTGTACATGCTTCTTTGCAAATCCACAGTACGATTTATTTAGTTATATTGATTTGGCAATTCAGTTAAATATTCTAAATCACGCATGATGATTCTAGCTTCCTTTGATTATTCTAAAATTGGTATCGAGCATTCGTGATTAAATTTTTCAATTGTCTAAACAATTTCATATGTATTTTATTCATTTGATTAACAATATAGCATAGTGTTTTCTATTTTGTTGATTTGCATGTTCAATGTTTAATATGATTTTTTTTTTTATTCATGGATAATTTCTTTGAATAATTGTGGTTTGCCTTCGATCCATAGGTAGAGTTTTACGTAATATTTCATTGGTTTTGTAACAAGGGGGCTAATCATATGATCGAGGTTTCCTTAACATTTTATTTTCTGATCATCTAAATTCTTTTACCATTTATTAGGGTATAAGTTATTTTGTAAAATTTTGAAGACTAATGAAGAGAATAGAAGGGAAGAAGATGAAGAACAACGCGAGGAGAACACGCTTTTTGCGAGGCGACTACGTTCGCTGCGGAATTAGGGCCATCGAATGACAAGCGGCCAAGAGTTAGAGCGCATAGCGAAAGGCATTGTGCCCGGACAAATTTCAAGAGTCTAACCATCACGGGCCGCCCCCGCAGCGGCTGTGCGTAGGCTTCACGCAGCGCCTGCTCGAGCCCCGCGCGGGCGTGTGGAAGGTTTGGGCGCGGATTTTCGCGGAGACTTCTTTCTTGGGCATTCGGCGCTTCTGTAGGTGGCTCGTTGGGTGGCGGCACCACGAATGATGGCTTTGCGGCTTTGGGTTTCATGTTGTTGTGTGTTTTTAGGTTTGGATTTTACTTTCGAATCTGTCAATTTTGGTCCTCGAGCCCAGATTAGAATTGAACCCCGAATGGAAGGGCTGGACGAAGGTGAATGGGATTAATAACGGTGGAGCTCGAGTGTTATTGGGCTTGTATTTTTCTTTTCTTTTTTCTTTCTAAAAACCATGGTTTAGAATCTCTCCTTTTTTTCGTTAACTCGTATATATATATTTTAATTCTTGGATAGATTAAATTATATTTGGTAACGTGCTTTAGTTGTAATCTTATGACATATAGACTAGGTGGTGCCATATTGCTCTTGCATCATTGATATACATGTGCATAATTGTTTTTGTTTTTTTAAAAGAAATCTAGATAAATATATTATAGAAAAATCCTTTAATTTTGTGAGTCCAAATAATAAAATGGTCATGTGAAGCCCCATCGGATAATCCATGATCGGGTTTTTATTGGATTGGACCTAAATAATTAAAATCTTAAGAAATTTTAGATTAAACAGGATTCAAAAACCGATAATTTTATTTACCTCCCAGCGAGGCTTTAATATATTATTATGGAGCCATATGAGCGATGATCGAAATGAGAAAGTGTATTATCTAGGAAGGTTCTATCTAGAAGATTGGGATGTAAGTAGTGCAGTAAGTGACCTCAATTTTTGGGACCTTACTTGAGTTGGATATCTTTCATTTTAGGATAATATTTAAGTTTATTATAAATATCTTGCCACGTGAGCATTTATTATGGAAACTAAATTGTGTTTATTAAACATCAAATATATTTTTGTTTTGGATTTACTAAATATATATTTATTGTATAATATACGAGTTAATATTAGTGTGCACAATGTATAAATTTTTTTTCAGAAAATGGCATCTTTCAACCCTCTAGCTATGATTTTGAATCAAAAACCATTGAATGGAAATAACTTTGAAATTTGAAACGAACTTATACATCGTTGGATTATGAGGAAATCGATTTGTCTGATACCCTTAAGCCCGACTATCCGGAAGTACGAGTGCGTGATATAACAAAAGCGAATATCGACTTGGGAGAGTCTGAGCCTTCGCCGATGTTATATTCTTGCCAGTGTTGTAGGTCATTTGAGGCAGCAAATAACACCTCTTGACAATGAGTAGAAATGCTCCAGACTCTCGAAGGATGTTGCTAAGAAATGCATACGAGAGGCAGATGCTATCTTGATTTGATTAACACCACGTATAGTGGTAGGCGTGTGAAGGATCGTGTTTGTAATGATTTCACGCACATAACTCGGTCGGCCTTTGGCGGAAGTGATGGGGGCAAAAATTCAAAAGGAGATGGCGATGAATCTCATCTTATAAATCACTTTTACACTTCAAACATTTTGATCGGTTGAGAGTCAATTCTGATATGCATAAGATGGATCGGCTCGATTCAATTGATGTGAAGCTTGAAAGTCTTGAAGCAGTCTCTCACGAGCGAACAATACAACCCTAAATACGAATATGAATTAAATGAGAATAACGAGGAGAAAGAAATCTTTCTTGCCAGTTCATAGCGCTACATCTTTTGCTCCATACTTTCGAGATGGATTTGGAAGATATACGGTTCTTGTGCATACTTCTCACGCGAGCTCACAGGAATTGTAGTCGACTGGTTATATTGGTTTAGCAGTTAAATTGAATATTCGTCACGCGATGGTTGGCTTCTTTGATTATTCCTACAGAATTGGTATCGGAGCTTAGTGGCGGTTAAGTTTTCGATTTGATCTAAACAATTTCATGTATTTTGGTGTTTGATTGCCCATTATAGCTTTTTTAGGTTTTCTATTTTTGTTGATTCGCATGTTCTCATGTTTAATGTGATTTTGTTCATGGATAGTTCTTGGATAATTGTAGTTTGCCCTTAAATCCATGATAGAGTTTTCTGTGTATTTCATCGGTTTTGTAATAAGAGTGTCATAGATTTAGTTATTGTTATTCTGATCATTATTCATTAGTGTGGGATCCTTTTGTAAAATTTTGAAGACTAATGAAGACGACGAGATGAAGAAAGCTAGCAGGAGAACCTTTGTACACGGTATTTGCGCGTTCTTTGGAGGCTACAAACATCAGTGAAGCGGCCATCCCGGGGTTAGACGCGGCGAAGAGACGACCCTTTTGGACAAATTTCAGGCTGAACCACCACCGGACGTGCCCCCATGCACCCCCACAAGCGGTTGCACGTGGGCTTCATGCGCGCCTCACTCGGGCCCGGCGCGAGTGCGTGGAAGGTTTTAATTAGCCGGATTTTGCAAACTTTCTCAGGATGTCGCTTCTATGGGTGGCTCGTTCGAATTGGCGGCACACGAATGATGGCTTTAACGGCTAGGGTTTCATGTTGTGTGTTTAGAGTTTTGGGTTTTAATTCAAGTCTCTTCAATTTTGGGCCTCAGGCTCGGGTAAATTGAACCCCGAATGGATCGAAATTTGGACCAAAGTTGGGCGGGATTAATACTTGATGGGCTCAAGTGTTATTGGGCTTGTGATTTTTTTTTTTTTTTCTTTTCTTAAGAAAACCATGGATTGGGGCTCTTTTTTTCGTTAACTCATATATTATTTTTTTATTCATGGATGATTAAATTATGTTATTAACATGCTTTAGATTTAATGATAACATGACATATAGACTAGGTGGTGCCATATTATCTTGCATCAATGATATACATGTATAATTAAATTTTGTTTTTTAAATCTAGATAAATATAATTATAGAAGAAAATCCTTTAATTTTTGTAGGTCCCGAATAATAAAATGGTCTTGAGAAGCCCCATGGATAATCATGAATTGAGTTTTATTGGATTGGACCTAAATAGTTTTAAAATCTTAATTAGATTAATGAGTCCACCATGAGCAACTCTTAGAGATTAAAAAATTTTAAAATTAAACAAGGATTCAAAAACGAATAATTTTATTAACCTCCCCAGGCTCTAATAATATTATTATTATAGGCCATATGAACAATGATCGAAATGAGAATATATATTATTATCTAGGAAGGTTCTATCTAAGAAGATTACTAGGATGTAAGTAGTCGATAAGTGTTTACTAGATTTTTTGGGACTTGACTTAGTTGGATACTATTCATTTTATGATCAGAAGTTAGAAGTTTGTTATAAATGTCTTACCGTGAGCATTTATTATGGAAACTAAAGTGTATTTTACAATAAACAACCAAATATTTTTGTTTTGATTGACTAAATACATATTTATTGTATAATACTCTGGCGGAGTTAATATTAGTATGCACAATGTAAAAATTTTTCTTGGAAAATGGCATCTTTCAACCCTCTATACATGATTTTGAATCAAAAACCATTGGATGAAATAACTTTAAAGATTGGAAAACGAACTTATACATAGGTGCGGATTGAGAAAATCAAGTTTATCTGCAGATTTTCGTATTTATCGGTGGTGCTAGATATAACAAAAAGCGGGAGACATGTCGACGCCGAGGAGGTACCGACACTTCATTTTGATGTTATATTCTTGCCAGTGTTGTGGGTCATTTGAGGCAGCAAATAACACCTCTTGACAGTGGAGTAGAAATGCTCCACGGACTCGAAGGATGTTTGCTAAAAATCACGCTTTTGAGAATATTTGCTATCAGCGATTTGATTAACCTGCGTATTATGACTAGTGGGGCGTGAGGCGCAGAGGATCATTGTTAGGCAATGATTTTATATGGTGAATGAGTGATGGAGCGAACTTCTAAGAGATGAAGAGAGAAGATTGCTCATGATATACGTATGATGAGTTGCATATTATCATGATGATGATATACATAGTTAAATTTTGTTTTTTTTTTTTTGTTTTAAATCTAGATAAATATAATTATGAAAAATCCTTTAATTTTTGTGAGTCCAAATAATAAAATGGTCATATGAAGCCCAGTCGGATAATCATGATCGGGTTTTATTGGATTGGACCTAAATAGTCTAAAATCTTAATTAGATTGGCGGTCACACGCTGACTCTTGAGAATTAAGAGAATTTAAGTGAAACCTTAAGGATTCAAAACCACGATAATTTTATTAACCTCCCGTGGGGCTCTAATAATATTGTGTGGGCCATATGAACAATGATTGAAATGAGAATTGTATTATCTAGGAAGGTTCTATCTAAGAAGATTGGGATATAGTAGTCGAATAAGTATTGATTTTTTTGGGACTGACTTAGTTGGACTCTGTTCATTTATGATCGATTTTAGTTTATTTATAAATATCTTACCTTAGTGAGCATTTTATTGTGACTAAATTGTGTTTGTAATAAACAACAAATATATTTTGTTTTGGATTTACTAAATATATGTTTGTTGTATAATATCACGAGTTAATATTGGTACAGTAGCATAAATTTTTTTGAGAAAATGGCATCTTTGACCTCTGGCTATGATTTTGAATCAAAGGCTTCATTGGATGAAAGTAGTTTTGAAGATTGGAAAGCAAGACTTATACATCGTTCTGGATTATGAGAAAATCTAGAGTTTGTCTTGGATAACACTAAGATGACTATCCGCATTTGCAGTCTTGTGATATAGCAAAAGCGAATATGCGACTTGGGAGGAATGCAAACACTTCACTTCGATGTTATATT